>CAKNYM010041654.1:56614-193811 GCA_932195095.1 Andricus curvator
CTATGAAACGCGAACTAAACACTTGGTTCGAAGACCGCTAAAGAGCGATAACTATAACACGCGAACCAACCACTTAACCCGAAGACCGCTAAAGAGCGATAACTATGAAACGCGAGCTAAACAATTAACCCGAAGACCGCTAAAGAGCGATACTATGGAGCGCGAACGAAACCCTTAATTTGAAGACCGCTAAAGAGTGATAGCTATGAAACGCGAACTAAACACTTGGTTCGAAGACCGCTAAAGAGCGATAACTATAACACTCGAACCAACCACTTGACCCGAAGACCGCTAAAGAGCGATAACTATGAAACGCGAGCTAAGCAATTAATCCGAAGACAGCTAAAGAGCGATAACTATGGAGCGACACTATACGGGCAGAAGATAGAACTGAACCCGAAAATGAATGAACTCTAGTGCTCGATACGGCGAGAATACGAAGGCTACTGTAACACGCGATAAGTTGCACGGAACGCGTGCAGGCTGCTGAAGGCAAGAATGGGTTCTCTGGAGAGAAGTACTCGTCGGATAAATTTCTGAGTTTATTTTCTGTAAGATGCTGGTGAGAGAGGAGGGCAGATCACAAACGAACTGACCTCCGGAAGATTCGTAAAACGACTGACTCTCTGGCCGTCTCTCGGCTCTCGGCAGACCGAGCACGGAGGTATCGGAGGCGGTGGGAGCGGCAGCGAGCCCGCCGATTGGCTGAAACTCGACACAGGAGTCGCAGCCGAGCGGTGGGGACGACTAGCCAGGACCACTGCCCGAGCCTTCACGCGTCGGCGGCCATGTCGAACCGAAAAACGGCTTATTTCAAAAAGTTTAATAAGCACTTTACAAATAATAATTATTAATTAAAAACTATGAAACTAATATGGTATACTTAAAATTAGGTCTATTTTAATCCTGCGCAAACAGCAACTCGCTAGGTGTGTTAGAACGATTGTTCGGGTAGTTTGATCAATAGTTATTGCTTATAAATTATTCTAATTGTTTAAAAGTGAAAAACTACTTCCCAAACGATCGTTCTAACTTAAAATTAAATAAAATGTACATTAACTTAGGTAGTAACTTATTTATACGAGTTTAAGGCTGGAAATAAACTTACTCTATTCAATAACTATTCTGGTCGATATATGGGTGGGTAAATTCATACACAGCCATGTATCGACCCTGAATAATAATGTTAAGTAGTCAGGGGGGGGGGGAAGGGAAGATTGTTTAAACAAATCCTAAATGTTAATTTTGAATAATATCGGTTTTTCTCTCGGATAGTTTTTTTCCTGAAAAATTAAAGTGGAACGTCCCTTCTTCTCCCTGAATTTATGTGAATAATTTAAACCCCCATTACTTATTTGAAAGTTATTAATAATAATATTAAGTGCGTTGCTTATTTAAATGCCGTCTCCGCCGGTTGAGATCCATTTTTTGTGGGTACGTACGTCAGAGCGAGAGGCCTGGAGGAAGGAAGGAGATGGAGGGTAATTGAGGAGAAAGGAGTTGCGCGCCATGGATTGAGAGAGCGTTCCGGCGTACGTGACTAAACGGAGGTCTGAAAAGGCTAAGGCAGCGTGGACACGGGAGGAAAACGTGACCGGGCACGTGTTGGGAAAATTAGCTGGCCATTACCGGCGGCCTTGAAGGGACAGGGAGAGAGCCGGGACAAAGCATGATTCAATGAGGGGAAGCAAACTCGTCGTTTGTAAACACCGTAAAATCGACAGCTAGCTTCAGAGGTCTTTCACTTTAATTTTCTCTCGAAAATTCAAGTGGAAGATTGTACGGGCGAGTGTCGTAGTTACGGGGTTCTCAACTCAGCCAGTGGCCTATAACATGAGGCCTGGCGGCGCCGGGCGAAAGCTCGAAATTAAATAATGTTTTTGTGAAAAAACTATCAGACTAGTAGATCGAAAACCGTCACTACATCCACAACCTACATTTAACCTCGCTAGTCGACAAGCTGAACATCTTTTCTGAAATTGTTTTTTGTTGAAAAGAAAATTTACTTTTATTTGATATGATTTTCTTCTTTTTGAATATATTTTCGGTTAACTGAGAAAACTGGTTTCAAGTAAATGGTTTTTTTAAACTGAAGACAAGATTTTTTCTGATTCTCGTAACCACCTTAGCTACATCAATACGTTCAGCACAAGCTTTATCCATTTTTTTGACTTTAGAACAAATATTGCCCTTAAAATATACTAGTATATTTTTAATAATTAGATCTCAAGAGAACTTAATCATTCTCGAAAACTGATGTACGTATAAAATAAAACTGTGTTGTCATCAGGTTTTACGAAATTTCAACCTTTATCAGTCCTCTACGAACAGCGAAAGAATATTGGATGGTACCTGTTAATCTTTTTGGCAAAAAAGATTCGTATCGAAATTCTAGGGCTGGAAATGTAAAAAGCTGTGCCAAAGTTGGCATTATTAAAAAAAAATAACGTGCATTGTATTGCGATAAAAATGAAAAACAACGACTGACACTAAGATTTCAGTATAACCAAGAAGTGAATAAAATTTTGAATATAGAAACCAAAAGCACGAGACGACAAAAAAGCCGAGGTATTTCTCGGATCAATGAAAGCACAATTTGGTTTCCGCTGTTTATGATTTTCTTTTTGGTTTCCCGTATATACGTTATTTTGATGCTCTTTATCTAGCAGCAAAATTAATGAACAAAGGTAAAAAAGATATTTGTATATAAATAATTTTAAATAATTTTATTAGTGAAGCTTCTTAGTTATTTATTATTTTATAATTTTTGAAATTGTAGTTGAATTTAAAATCATTTCTCATATTTCCTTTATCTTGTCTTTAAATATAAATAAATAACTAATATACTAATAAATATATAAATAAGTTACGGTATTTATATTTTTTCACGCTAGTCACTACGATTTGCAATTCTTCTATTTATTTGCATCCACTTAAAATTTTGTTATGATTTCTTTTCTTTTGTTATGTATAATTTACACAGGACGCACAACTCAAAGGATCAGAGTAAACTGACTTGTATGCGCTAGCAAATGTGCGCAGTAGAATATAATTATACAGTGTCGTAATTATTTTCGTAGGTGCCCCTTCACTTTTTGCTCACAAGTAATTTTGTCAATACACACACCTCTCAAAATGAATTGTCACAATGATTCCGGGATACAATTGGAATCAAGCCCAATGCTCTGGAACAGTTGATAATCTTCGCTGACGTAAGTCTTTGGTTAGTAGATCCGCTGGCATGACATCGGATGACATATATTTCACTGTAATTCGTCCCTGCTCGTACATATTTCAGACCAAATGATATCGAACATCAATTTTCTTAGTCCTTGAGAGATAAGCACGACTTTGAATAAGTTTCTAGGCATGTCGGTTGTCGATTACGATAAAGCCATTTATTCTGCCTCAGTACTTGATAATGCAACTGTACGTTGCTTGCGTGACTCCCATGACACCGCAGCACCAACCAGGATAAATGCAAACCGGTATATAAACGGCGATCATTTTCATCACCTGCCTAATCTGCTTCAGTAACACCGAACTTTTGTCACTCAGTTTTCTTATAAACGAGGACAAAGTTTATTGTGCCCTTTAAATAGCTCAGAACACGTTTGGCAATCTTCCAGTGTTCTATATTATAACATGAGTGGAATTGACTCTGAAAGCTCACTGTGAACGCAAGATCCGGTCTTGTTGATGTTGCTAAGAACATCAGTGCGCTGATCAGCTGCCGATAGGGAAACTTGGACAATTCTTTTTGGTCAATTTCTCCTGGTTTGTTGAGATTGCAATTCGGTACGTATATTCGGATACTCCGAAGACATCATCTTCAATGTTATCAGAACCACTGATGGATTCTTCTTTGCTATCTCGCTCCATGCTGAACAATTTCGTAGGTCGACCTCGTGAGCCGCTCCATAGTAAATTTGGACGATCTGGCTCCAAAAGTGTTATATTACCATCTTCGGCACTTCTATGGTGTTGATATAATGTCCGTTTTGCCGTACGCCCAGGGGGAACTCGAGTCCGTTGTGGAGAATGGTCAGTGTAAGATCTACTAGAATTTCTCATTCTCCACCACTTAACTGGTCAGTGCTACAAAGCCTGCTGAGCTAAGCAGGCTGTAATAAGGCTACAAAGTCCACCTTGTGGTTCCCATAATCAGCTGCCTTGGAGGCATAAAAGCTTCATTTTTAGCCAACTCAACATTTGTTGATAGGGGTGTCGGAAGAACAGGTAGCAGGTAAACAGACAGGCCATTGGTTCCTGAATTGGTGAACAGGGATCTTTACCTAAAATTTCCCCCCGACCTGTGAAATTGGAGCGGAGTGGGATCTCTATGTAATGTTTCTCCACTCTGCCGCCCGTGGCTGGGGTATGAAAGGAACATCAGGTTTCGGTGCGGACAGTCTATCTTTGATCACAGTACAAAGTTAGTCATCTGGTGAAACCTTTAGTGAAAATAAAATGCCTCTGGAAAGGTGGATATCAAAATGGTCAACGAGGTTGGCCGAGATTTTATTTTTTTCAAGAACGGTCAAATTTGATAGCAATTGTCTTCTGAGAATCAATTTGTGCACTGCTGTGTTCTTGCCTTCATGTGCGTAGTTTTGTGAACTCGAAGTTTTTATTTTTATTAGGAATTTATTATTTTTTCAAAATCCGCAACAACAAAAATTCCGAAAGTCTGAAACAATTTTTTTTAATTTATGCGAGATGCGGGAAAAAGCCTGAATCAAACTTGTCCCTTCCCAGGAGTTCTACAAACTATTGATTTCAGTTTTTTGATAGTTTACATAATTTTGTCAGTATTTCCAGAATTAGATCGTTTTTCCGCATCATACATATTTTTTGAAAAAAAAAACTAAGATGTTTGATTCTCAGGAAATGGTCGGTATTTTCTCCATTTTTAATTTTTTTATCTTTCTTCCCGGATCTTGAAATAGCGAGAAACCCCTCATCAGAATTGAGAAGAAAAAATTAGTTATCTGAATTGTTTTGAAAAATACCGGATTTCCAAAAAGAAAAAGTTTGTTCTATTACAGAGAGCTAAAGGTTAGTCAAAAATTAATTATTTGATTATTTGAAATATTTAGTAATTCTATAGTGGGAAAACTAGAGTTGATAATTACTTATCATTGAAACAATGAGTAGGAAATATTGTGAATCCTATGAATAGCCTTCCTTACCTTCAGAAACTGTACAACTTTACAAGTTATTTCGTCACACTGGGAAACCTAGACTTATTTACACACCCGATCATTTCCAAGTCACAGAGTTTGAAGTGTTTGTAGATAGGAGTGGAATTTTTTTTAGATTGAAGCATATGTATAAAAATGTAATGATTTTTTATGGCTTTCAACCATCAGGAAATGAATATTTTTATTGTCTCTCATTTGCAGACTTTATAGGAAATGAGAATTTTAAGTAAAGTGTAGCAAATTTAGAATAAGATACTAACATTGCAAATGTAGTCATCAGGAATAATCCTGTTTTTAGGTTATTAAATACTTCAATTGAAAAAATGCTTATGTTTTGGAACTTGTGTTTTTTAATTCCAATAACTGGAAAACGTTTTTTTTAACCAGATGAAAATCAGGTTTCTTTATGAGCCGAAATGGAAAGCCTTTGAGAAGGCTGCCTGACGCGTCCTCGGGTTGCGGATAGAGGCCCCCTGTATCGAGGGTTACTGCTGAATATTGCTACAAACCAAACAGGCAGTCGCGGACATTGGTCCATGGATGATCACGAAGGCAAAACCCCCAAGCAAAGGCGTAAAGAACCGTCTCGAAGGCTGCAAGGTACCAGTGAGTGGTGTTTCAACCTGTGTCTCTGGGATACCGGAAGATCTCCAAGAGTATATAGTCTTACCCTCGCATGCGGGAGCGGATGAAACCTTTCCCTAGCTGCTCATGGGAACTACAATGATAGCACCAAACCTATTTGAAAATTCAGTTCAAAACAATCGAACGCGCTGGGCTCCCAAAAATTGATCGGACAACAAAGAACTACCCTAGTTATAGTGGAGCCAATCAAGATGGAGTCAACACGATGACCTAGCAAGATCTCAATAGTTTTGAGAGGACGTATCGACTCAGGACCGACCTACTAGAGTGCTACGATATCAGCATAACACCTGAGCGAGAAGATTACGTGGCGCGCCTGCATGCTCTATGGCGCGATGATAGCTGCAGAACGTGCTATGCACACCCCAAGCACCTTGGCTGGTAGTCCTAGTGATTACCGACCAATCACTTGCCTCTCGACTCTCTGTAAGTGTTTCAAGGCCATTGTTTCCGACTTAGTCTATACATATTGTGAGGAGAACAGCGTCCTCTCCGAAGAAAAAAATCAGAAAAATTAGCAGTTCGGTTGTGTTGCATGCGAAACACCACCAACGCAATTTGCACATGGCTTACATTGACTAACAGGCGTTTCCCTCAGTAACCCACGATTATTTACTCGAGGTCCTATAGATCAAATTTTTTATTCGTGGAGTGATGAGGGATATCCGGTCCTTGCCCATTAAACTAGGAATCTTCCAAGGTGATTCATTCAACACACTGTGGTTTTCTTGGCAATGAACCCGCTTAGTTAGACACTCAATAATAGATCCTATCGGTTCAAAATTGAGACGGCAGTTGCTGACCCTCAACTCACTAACCTCCTGTACGTGGACGACATAAAGGTTTATGCAAGCTCAGAGTTGAAACTGAACAGCCTACCTAACACCTTTCTGCAGTTCTCCAATGACATCAGGATGTATCTTGGCATATTGCAAGCAAGGGATCCACTTCACTCTTCGATTAAAATGGTGCTTGTGACTGCTTCTTCGGGTCACCTTAATCGGGTTCTGGCGTCCTGTCTCAGTGCGAAGAATATCACAAAGGCAATTAACACCTATGTCATTCCTTTCCTAATATTCTCATTTGGCTTGGTCTTCTGATACATGAATAACATCGAGAGGCTCAATCGAATCATCCGCGTAAAAATGTCTGAGCACTGAATCCACCATAAGAGGACAGCTGTAGGTAGAATAGTTTCACCACGCAAGTTTGGGGGCCAGAGGGTTTATGCATGTTCGACGATTGTGTGACTCTCTGGTTATACAATTGCGCTAATATTTCAAAAACAGGACTAACATCTCGCCCCACGACTACATCTGTAGAGTTGACCTATATAACCCCTTAACACTTGCAAATGCTGATTTCCAGAACAACGGTCATCTCAATGCCGAACAGTTAGCTGCTCAATGGCGGGGAAAATAGCTGCACAAATAACACCCAAATATTAGATCTTTCTTGCGTGGATAATGAGGCTTTAAACCTTTAGTATGGTGGCAGTGATTGGTAGATGCCGCCTTCATGGAGAACCTAATGAGAACGTCGAACGCATCATTAATGGCTTTACGATATTTGCCTCGCAAGAATATACGCGCAGACATAATAATGTTGCTGGGATCATTCACCAAGAAATTGTCCTGGTCACTGGCTTACTGGAGGGATTTGAGCCTTCCTACAAATATAGCTCAGCTAAAGTATTAAAGAACGAACACCATCTCCTCTACTGAGACAGGACTATTCTGACTGACCACCTAGTCAGACACAATCGTCCTGATGTCCTCTGGTTAGATAAATGTGCTCAACATGTGCGGATAATATACATAAGCGTTCATCTAAACAATATCATCAGGCTCCGATACACTGAGAAGATCTGAAAATATTCGAAGCTAAAGCAGGAGATCGTGACCGTGTGAAGGTTGAAGAAGGTCACCATCCATGCAGTCATGATCTTTTTGACTGGGAACGTTCATGCGAGGTGCGTCCCTGTGTGTCCGTATATAGGTTCTCCAGTATGAATGTTGGATCACTATAAGCGGGGTCTCCAGCATGAATGCTGGATCCCTATAGAGGAATTATGACAAATTCAAAAGCAGAATATCTATAGAATGGCGAAATAACCACTGACACCAGCTAATCTACTAAGCAGTTGCCACGTTTTGCGACCGCTTTTAGCAGCGAAGTACCGGGTCATAAGTAGTCAGCCACGTTGCATTGGGCTAATTCTCCAATGCAAAAAATTATGCTGTTACGTCACCAGTATCGCGCAGTGCCACCATAAATCGGCCTCTCTCGAATGAAGGCCATGGTTCACTTGGAAGTGGCAATAGGACCGAACCGAGGCGACGACCAGGCAATGGCCCTGGACAAACGCAAGAACATCGCTTCAAATGGTCGGATCTACTTAGCAAGGACATCTTTACCTCAGGGCAAAGAAGCTCACCGGCGTGAAGAGGATTCATGCAGAGGTTACTCTCTTTTTCAGCAAGAAGAAGGGCAAAATCCTCCAGCGAACATACCACCCGTTCCAGCAAGATCACCTTTGCAGATAGCCGATAATGCCAACATGAGAACTAGGAGTCTCCCTGCTTAGCTAAAATAGAAGTAATGATACTTCAGTACGCCTGAGCAAGTCTCGCGATCGTATTGCATAGCTTTAGTTTAAATTAAAAATGGCGAGACGGTATGCATCAAATGTTCAGAGCGTGACTAGCTACACACACAGAAAAAACTGGGGTTTCTATAAGAACCAATATTTTGGTTCCAAATGAGCTGCAACAAAAAGGAACCTCTCTTGCTGAAAAGGAACCCAACATGATAAATGATTTTCCACTGCGCATGCACAAGAAGCGAGGGACTATTTAGAATGATATAATATACACTTGCAATATTAGGTTAATATTAAATTTTTTCAAGAAGCTAGGTATGTCTATAATTCAATTTAATTTGTTTTAAAAAAGAATAAAAAACGTTTGTTAATATTTATCTGTATGACTATTCGTATTATTTATTGATTTCAAAAAGGCCCGCGCTTTTCGACACATGCGCAGTTGAAAATGTCGGAACCCGCCGATGCCCATCTATCGGATATGGACGAACTAAAAAGGAACCCTTAATAAGAGTTCCTTTAGAGCCTTAGTTCTAAATGATCCCAAGTTTTACTTGATAAAAGATTCACTCCAAAAGTCAGGGTACTTTGTCTCTGAGTAATTTTTAAAACATTAGATCAAACATATGAAAGGAAAACGTTTGCTTTTCTAATTCTCTTAACAGATATATTAGTTTTTCAAGGCATTAAATGGGCCGTTATAGTAGACACTATACAAATGTATCATGTAAATATCAGCTTTCGTAAAACGTAAAAGAAAGCATAAATGGTGACATCAGTTTTAATTAAGTTCGTAAGAACATTTATTTCCTTAAAACTGTCTTTTATCAAATGTAAATATTTCAAGAAGAAAACCTTGGCGCCATCAATGTAAGAGATAACGACTATGGAATAGATTATTTCAGCTAATGAAGCAGTATAATATTCATTACATACGTTTTGGTTAAAATTCTTCGTTAATAAATTAATCAACGTTTTCTCTAACTAAAGAAGATGATGCTTATCTGGAATCTGGTCTTATCCTCAGCCATTATCCTCAATTCTATTGGTAAATATACTAATATATCTATATCATGGTAAATTTATTCCGAGCTGTACGCAAGTGTGAACTTTAGAGATTCAATCTGCACGGAGCAATTTTATACGTACCTAACTGTGTTGGATTTTATCTATGTACGTGCTCATACATATTTGGGTGTTTCACAACAAACTTATTCTTATTTTTCGGCGGCCGTATCGCGATAATTTGTTTTTATGGGTGAGATAATAATACTATTAGATAATACTATTTCATAAAATTTCATTGACGGAGAACCCATTCAGAATCCCTTCATAATTTTCGACAACCCCCAACAACCACCCCTAGAAATTTTAACAAAACAATTCCAAAGTGTCTTCTTGTAAATCAGCCATGAAACTGAAAAGTTTCAAATAATTACAACAGCATCTCAGCTGCCTTCAACTAAAAATACTAATAAAATTTCAGATTGAAAGTAATCACACCAGTCGCTCTTCTAGTAGGCTAGTAGATATCCTCATCCTTACAGTAATAATTAGAAATTCCAAAAAGCCACCCCAAGCACATCTGATTAACCCCATCTCACCTTCCTTCAACTAAAACATTCAAAAAGTGTTAGAATTGAAAAAAGTCACAGCAGCTAACTTTTCAAGACTCTAGTATATATTTAAATACCTATAGTAATAATCAACAATCCAAAAAAGTATGCCTAGTGCATGCACAGTAATAATGAAACATTTTAAAACACAACCCCTAGCACATTCAATTAACTCTATCTTAGCTGCTTTCAACTAAAAATGTCGAAACTATTTAATTTGATTTACCTTTTTAAGACCCTAATAGGTATTTCCATCCTTACAGTTATAGTTAGAAATTCCCAAAAGGAACTAATTTTTAATTAACAATTACATATTCAAGTGTGTAAAAAAAGTTTAAACTACATTCTCTATCCAAATTATATACTTCACTATGACGTTACGTAAAGCTGGGGTAGAAACCGCAAATTTCTTTCAAAAATATTTTCAAAAAGAAAAAGCATTATCATAAATCATGGTGCAATAATTTTAAGGCTTTTTCAGCCTTTGCAGTAAATCAATTATTCAAACAATATTACAATCTTGTTGATAATAAAGTAACGACCTTGTAGAAATGTGTCGAAATAGTCTCCAATGACAGGTCAAAATCAATAAAAATTCATCCAAGTATAATTTACAATTTGTCGATACGTTTCGGCTGCTACGTCAGCCCTCATCAGTCAAAACATTTATTGCTAAAGCAAAAATTATTTACATCGAATTTAAAACATTTACAAAAATTGACAAAAAATCAATGACAGCATACCTGATTTTGTGATGGTAAAAATCATCAAAGCAATTCATAAAAAAAGAAAATCCACTTAAAAAGAAAAAGTAGTAAAAATATCAAACACTTATCAAATGTTTAAAATAAAACAAAACTTGAAATATGAAAGAAGGACAAAACCATGAATGAGTCGTTGACTTAACAGTGTTGCAAAATAATCTCCATAAAACCAAGAGATAGCCAAGATGAGCCCCCAAACAGCCCCCCCCCCCAGACACCCCATTCATCCGTCAACGACGGATGTCCAATAATTATTCTTGATAAGTAAAATAAAAAACTGAAAAATGTGTAACTCTAAAATCAATAATAAATAAATAAATATTGATATTTGGAACATTGTATTTACATAAAATTTAAAAACATTTAAACAAATTTATTTACATTTGCGAATTTAAGCAATTCAAGTTGCAGCAAGCTTTGCCCGCTTTTTTTGCTCCAAGTTAGTCTTCTTTAGATCAGCAATTTCCACTTTAGCAAATTGCCGCATTCGGTTTTCCATGTAATCTTGGATCAAATAAGGTAACACGTCTTTAGCGTGATCGAGGCAAGGAAAATCAAAAGTTTTTTTGGTCAGCTCGGTAATAACTAAAGCAAATACATTGCTGTGATTGCAATTTTTTTCAAAGGATTGCTCTATTCTTTTTAAGAAATTAAAAATTCTACAGTTAGGATGACGAAGGAGCTGGTCATCATCATAAGCTATCATTTTAGCAACTGGATGATTTTGGCTCATTTCCTTTTCTGAATAAAAAAATCCTGAACAACAGACTTCGCATTATTGGAACTTTGAAATTTTTTTGCATACTTGTCCGGTCAGGAAGTAGAGTAGACATTCTCTTACAATCGGTAGATCGCAATCATGATCTATCGCATCAGTGAAGTCACTGAAATCAGAACTTTCTTCTGCAATTGTGATATTTAATTTATTTCTAATTTCAGCGACAATTTCTTCTTCATTGTTCTTCTTTGACTTGTATAGTTCTTTTAATCTTGAAATGGAAATTAAAGGCGTGGTAGGAGCATCGGGAATGGAACAATTTCCGCGTCTTGGTGGTTCTGAAACACCATAGAAAGCGAGAATTGTGTACATCTGCAAACAGGTTGGAGTACCTGGATGATCATTGGTGCCACCTGAATATCTGATCGTGCCAAAGAACCTCTAAAGAAAATAAACATACCAAAATATAAATTAGATAATGGAATCATTTATTTATTCGCGCGTTCTAAGAGAGCATAAATTACGATTTGATTATTATATACGTTCTTGCATTTTCACTTATTATCGCGCGCTATAACAATACCTCAAGAGGATCTTGATTAATTCTGCCTGTTAGGACGAATTCAATTTTTAAATCTTCCAGTAAATACTTCGATAAATCTAAAGTTGAATTTAACGTCATCCTGAGACCCCCAGCTGCTTCGTCAGTAAGAAATTCATCTTTACTTTACACTTTAAAGTATCCTGTAAAACCTATCAAAAAATGAGGAATATCATAAAATGAGAAAAGCTTAATATGCGATAATATAACTTTATCCATGAAAACATCTACCTTAATATCTTCACTTCCGAGAAAAACACGTGTTTCTGGAGATGTTCTGTTTGAGGCATCGAACATGTTGTTCAAAATTTCACAGAACTGTGCTGTAGACTCGCAAGTTACCAACCTTTTCTCAATAGCCTTATGAAATCCAAGTCCTCTAGTAGCGGATTTACTGAAAAGCTGTAAAAAAAAATTATTTGTAAGAAGTTAATTAACTAAACACATTAGTAACATTTATAGACAGTGTTAACTAATATTTTAATGCGTCATTTTACGATGAAATTATTATTTTCAATATAATGTAAAGACAAAATACACCTGAAGTGCGAGAAATCCTTGCATTTTAAGGAAACTGTTGTTTTCAAGATTTACGTCATCATCAGTTATCTTAAAACAAAGCCTTTTGCCAGCTTTTTGAAATGAATCAATTTCGTGCAAAACCTTAAAGTGCTCCCACTCGATATAATCTTCATCTGGACTTATCTGCATTAAATTAAATGTTCATATAGATATTTTGTGTTAAATTTTGGGAATTTAGAAAAATGGTTATCGACACAATCGTGCTGATCATTTGAATTGTCTGTAGGATGTTCAAAAAAATTTTTGAACGTGGCCTTTCGTCCACTACAACCCAATTCAGTCCACATTTTTCTATTTGCTTTTTCCTCAGTCCGCAACAATTCCATGTACTTTTGCACCTGCTTTTTCCAGCAGAACAATGGCTTGGATGACTATTGTAGCCAATACATCGCCAGTCGATACTCTTTTGGAAACAAAAACTGCTATCAGCTGAGAATAATTGTCATAGAGCGGTTGGAACATTACAACGAGGCCGTGATCTGTCATTTCTCCATCGACATCCTTTGGCAGATCATCACCGAAATCTTCAAGACCTTAGACATTTCGTCGATAAGTATTATTCCATGGAGTTGTAATTCTAACATTTCACCGAAAAGACTTTTGAGAATTTCAAAGAAACGTGGATCAAACCCACATGGACAATACATATTTGAAAGATATCTGTAACAATAAGATTAAACATGAGACAAATAATTCCAATTAAAACAAAAAATAGTAAATCCTCAATTTCAAATTTCTGTGTTTGAAAGTATTTTTATTCGAACTTTTGTAAATACCTACCGCCGAATTATTCGTACGCAGGGCACTGGCAGCATTTTATTATCCAGAATCATTCGATAAGTTGCATGTCAGGCATATGGAGTAGAACACAGAGAATTACCCATTCATCGGAATTTCTCCGACCTTTGGGACCTTTCACTAAAGCAGCTTTAAAAATTTCCTTCACTGATGCTGCTTCATTTTCACTAATGCCAGTATGCTTAGCCAGAAGGTCGTTCACAGAATCTTCCGTCATATTTTGCATTTCAGCCTGGATAGTTTTTATTCTGGGTTTCAACATTTGAATTGTGGCTGCAGCTCTTTGTTTTGCTCTATTCGCCGATTCTGATTTTCTCCTTAGTTTCAGTATTTTTTCCCGTTTCTTAGGGCTTAATTCACTCACATTGAGGTAGGTTTTGTTCGAACTTTTGTTATGCTGGGAACGAATTATTTTTTATCTTGAAAGTTTCTTGACAGATCTATAACAAGTAAAGTGAAGATTGTCCTTTCCCTTCTTTTCAGTAATTTGGTCAGGTAAAATTAAAGTGCAATTCCTGTGACGCAAAACATCTGATTTATCAGAATAAGTGAATGATCGCAAAAGGTTTTTATTTCCAGCTTTCTCGTTTTCACTTAAACCTTAAACACCTTCACATATTTGCGTTTTCTCTATGCGAGCTATAACTTCTTCAAGATTTTGCACTGAAATCAATTCACCAGTGTCAATGCCGAATTCTGAGTACTCGATTAATTTACCATTGATTTTTACAATAAATGTCATTTCTTCATCTACGGTTATTTCTTTATGGCTAACAGAATCGATATAATTGCTGGGACCTAGTCTTCCAGCATGCCTTATAAACGTTATTTCCCGACGATTACCAAAACAAACCGAAGTTCTACACCAAGAATTTGGGATTTTAACACTTTTTTCGTCTTCTGATATTGTCTGAAATAAAAGTTTCTTTGAATTCGCTTCACTCGTAGAAGAGACTTTTTCAGTGTCATCATTTTCAGTGTCATGATCAACGAGAAATTTATTAATAGTGCTACAAGAGTTCCCTTGTCCACCTTCAGATGTTTCATTTTCCGTACTCCTTTTCTTCTTGATGTTTTTTGTAACGGAATCCGGAGAAGTTTGGAAACCTCTTTGCCTAGATTGCTTTCGAGGTTTTAGTGTAGGCTTCTCTGGTTGTCCAAGAAGTAATTATGGCACAGCACCAGGCCGCAAACGTGGTTTTGCATATTTTCTCTACAAGAAAATATTCATTATTATTACATTGTTGTTCATAAGAAAAATATAGAACACACCAAATTTCTACATTAAAAATTTTTGGCGAACTTCATTGTTATATCGCTAAAATTTTTTTATCGTTAGAATGATTCGTTCGAAATTTAATTTTCAATATAGTCATAAAAGATTGCTAATTCAAAACCAGATAACTGACTTTCTGTACTTGTCTCTCTCACTTTATCTTGCTCTTCTTTTTTGTTTTAATTGCCTAGTAAACTTTTTTTAAAACCTTTTTCTGACCGTATTCCTCTTCCTAAAATTTTTTAAATACAGTACAATAATTAAATACTTCTTTTTTCAAAGAAAAAACCCTTAAATAAAACTATTTCTCACTTTTTTCAGCACTAAAGTACCAATCGAATTCCAACCTAAAATCCTACATCTTTATTTTCTACAAACAACCACTTTTATAAGGTTTTTTTCACTTAACTTTTTGCCTGACAAGCAGAAACGATATTTCTTAATATTATTATCATTTATTTATAAAGAAACATATACCTTTCTTCTTTTTATAGACTTTCCAGCGAAGAATCGTCTGTTACAGTGCAATACCGTCACACTAACTTTTTATTTTCCCGGAAAATAATAATTTTTTTGGATAAAATTTTTTTTATTCTTATTCAGCCTCCCTATATTTCAGGAGCAAGTTTTTATTATTTTTAAAAGTTAAAGAACAGATTTTTTGTCACTGTCCAAAAATATTTTTCAAACCCCGTGAAATTTGAACCTCCAAATTCTTAAATGATTTCGTCGAAATTGCTTAACTTTTTCTAGCGAAACTCATTTTTTGTACTGTACTGCAACCCTTCAATGAAAAATTAAATTGAATTGTAATAGCGATAAAAAATGCCTTCAATTTCATTTATTCTCATTCATGTTACCAATAACTTGCGTTTTTTAAAATGTTTAATTACGTATTTTCGATGATATTTTTCCTTATGGTATAACACTTTTTTGTCAATTATTTTCAAAGTGCACAACAAAGATTGCGATCTTTAAAAACAATTGTAACGACTTTAAACTGTTTTCAATTTGTTTTATAATAACTTCAATAAATTGTTTTATTAATATTAATTGAATAAGTTAAAAAATAATTCAAAAACAACGCACTTATACCCCATTATTCTCGTTCATCACAAAAAAAACTTGATAAAACTTCAGTCTAAAAGCCTTAAAAATTAATTCTAAAGAAAAAAAAATTTTAAAGTCCGTTTTTATAATATAAAAAGCACAACATTTCACATTTTTGACACTTTCCCCATGCATTTGAATAATTTTCGGTCTAAAAGTACAGCGAGCGCCACCCTCAGCCATACTAAACATTTCCGTCACTTTCATTTCAGAGTGTCACGGGGCTGGTTTTCTTTACAAAATAAAAAAATGTAGAGAAAAATCGACATTAAATCTGACGGACCTCTTAAAAACAAAAATTGCATGATTTGGAAAATAATCTAACTTTTTGAATTTTGTTCTAATCAAAACATTTTATTGGCATAGTATCAAAATACATTTGATATCTAGTAAACATTTTGAATGAAATTTCTTAATTTGTAAGAAAAATGTTAAGAAGCAAATAACTATTTTCATTTCCATCGTAATTAAAAATGCCATTAGGATAATTTGCAAATAGTGAAAATTTGAATTAAAATTTCCTATTCTATACGAAAAATATTTTTTTATATTTTTTGAAAATTTTCCAAACGTTGAAAATCATACAAATTTTTAACTGAAATATCTGGTGAACGATCCTGTCTTTCATTTTGAGACTCTAAAAATGTTTACTAAATGCTGACTCGATCGCTGATTGGACAAATCTTTCAAAAGTTGGCCGTTGCAAACTATAGGTCGAAAATTTGAACGATTACATTACACTATCATGAATGAAAATGTCATTATAAAAATAAATTTGTGAACAAATAATAATTATAATCTTTCTAATATTCCAAAAATATACATTTAGACGTAATATATTTCGGAAAATTATGAAGAATGTAATTGTTAAAAAAATGTTAAATAGAAAAACCCGTAAGGATATTGCCGAGGTTAAACACAGGGATAGCTTTGGTCGTTCGATGGGACTTTTAGTTTTATTTATAAAAAATGAAAAAATCTGAAATCTATAGCTGAATCCTGTTGTAGCAAAGAGTCAGCCTGGAGGGAATAAAACAAATAGTTAGTTTATCAATTATTGACTATTGAGACTTCTGGACAATTACGTAATGATGAAACCTTCTGTTGGTATATGAGTTGTTTATATTTCTGATCTTTAAGCAAGAGTACTTGTGTGATTATTTTAAATTTCTAAATTGAGTGGGTGTTTTGTTTTGTGAACCTTGGAACTTGTTTCGTTAAATGTGCTAGGGTTGTGTTTTGGGGATTCCCGAATATTTATATAAGGTTGGGAATATAACCTGGACTTTTCGGAAGGTCCATTGCGTGAAAAGTGTCAACGTTTTTTCAACAAAAAATTAAGTAGTTGATATTTCACCCAAGAAATGTTTGAATTTCAAATAAGGAACTGTTGTACAGTGCTATGTAAAGGTACGAATTCTCAAACGAAAACAACGAATTTTCAACAAAAGAGTTGAAGTTTCTACCAAAAAGATGGATAAAGAAGCCGCGTGGTCGAAATAAAATCTTTCTGATTTGTTAGGGAAATTATATTCTCAATTCTTATTTCATTAGGAAAGATTGACACCTTTACGAACAATTTTCATGCTGGAAGTTTATTGTTCCTAGAAATTTGCACGACTCCCCATGAGCTTGATTGGCTGAATTACGGCGAGTTGAAGTAAATAAATTGTTTTATAAAAACCAGTTTTTCGGACAAAGCCATTTAACGATGAAAATTTATAGGTAGTCATAGAATCCGGCACCTTGATTATAACCTTATTTACAATTCATTTCTTGTTGCAGAATTAAGTTCACAGTCGCAGCTTTTGCCTGGTAATGAAGATGATCCTAGTGTTCCTCGTCAAGTACCATTTGCTTCTTCTTCTGAGAGACATTCTCCCATAAGGCCTGTTCCTTCTGCCAGACCTCAGTCCTCTGCCGTGTCTCTTCCATCTGCTGACCCTCATCCTCGTGCCAGGTCCAGGTCTCCTTATGCCAGGCCACCTTTTCGTAGAGTACTTGGATTTCAAATTGAAGATCTTAGACTCATTCGACTTAAATCCAACAACAATCCCACTCGGATATTCGAACTTCAAAGCTACACTTTTCCTCTCGATAAACCAATTCGATTGAGAGACCAGACTCATCTCCTCTGCCCCATACCAACCGGTGAACAAATTGTGTTGTCAGCGCCCAATGGTGACGTCTTCGCGATACTGGAAAAAAAACCAAACAGGAACACGGATTTTCGTGGATTATATAGACCTGGCGATACGAATACTGAGTGGTCAAAACGGGCGAAAATAAACATGCACAGCGAGGAGGTTGAAATATTGACCGACGCAGAAGCCGAGGACTGTCCCATAGCGAACCACGGCAAAATCAGAAAGTGTTTTGATGTATATCGCTTGAACCAACCTTTTTTACACGGCTTATAGAAAAAAAAGCGCACGCGTCTCTCTGATCCCGCTTTTTCGTTCGGTCATTATGCTTTATGTCAGTGAATTTCTTTTTGACATAAAATTTTACAAATTTTACGAAGGAAAGTCTATCCAATCACTTGAAATATTCTAAATTTATTAATTCTTTTAGTTATAAAATCATTCAGTTTACAATGCTAGTTATGAAATCCCTAAGATAAGATATTTTCCATTTTAAACTTATATTTTTTTAATTAAAGTATTTTTAAATGCAAATTGAAAGACTTACATAATATATAGTTTGTTCTGCTTTTTGTAATAGAATTTTCTCTTACTGTCCCTGGGAATCAATTTTTCTTAAATTCGTG
Organism: Andricus curvator; assembly: GCA_932195095.1. Taxonomy (NCBI): domain Eukaryota; kingdom Metazoa; phylum Arthropoda; class Insecta; order Hymenoptera; family Cynipidae; genus Andricus; species Andricus curvator. Next base: position 75,301 of record CAKNYM010041654.1, read on the forward strand.
AAATGTCAGTAAAGGATTGGGTCATTTTTTCGAGCAAGACGTCCTCTATAAGTCTACTGTTTCTAAGTTGAAAAGTAACTTTTTCTACGGCTGAGATGGTTAAAACAATTTGATTTCAAAAAGTACACTTTTTAACAAATAACTATGTTTGACGATTGTTTGTCCTTATTTTCAAAATTGTAAGTAGTGGATTTTGTATGGAATTTTTTCCCCGAAAGAATAAGTCCTGATTTATTGACATTCAGATATTTTTTCAAATAGGTAAGAAGCGACAGTACAATAAATTAAATTACAAACACTATTTTTAAGTGGGCACTACTTAAAAAATTAAAAATTAAAAGCACTGATAGTTTTAAACTTTTGGTAAAAACCGTTTTAAGTTAATTAACTGTAAATACGAATTGACTCATGATTTTTAGAATTTGACTTTAGTTCGAGTATGAAAAAATGAACAATAATATATTTTACAAGACGATATTTTGAATCTGTTCAATAATGAAATTCTTTTATTCAATTTTAAATCCCATTCTATTTCAGTCTGAGATAGAAAGACTTGATATTTGATATAATTTTAAAAATTCAGAAATTTATTGATTTATGCTTCAATGTAGAGTATTGAATATGATAGCTTAGCGTAGATTACAAATTTTCAGCCAAGAGTATTTTAACTGTTCAATTTATAAAAGTTTTAAATTAAAAATGTGCAGTTTAATGGTCAATAAAATGCCGGAAATTTTTTTCCTCAATTGAAGCGGTCAACCTGCTTTTGTAGAGGCTTCTTCGGTTTCAACGAATACATTTTCATTAATTGACTCGAGCTTCGTGCTGGAATTAAGTGGGTCTAAAATGCGACATTTTCCATATTATGTGCACGCCTATTATATTGAATGCATGTTTTATTGAACCAGGTTTGCATATTTATATGTTGTAAAATAAAGTGAAAATGTTATTCTTCATTATTATTTTATTTTGTTTACCCTGAGAAATATATACGAACAGTTTTTTTTTTGCGACAAATAAAGAACTTCCCTTCTTAACTTTTCTGACATATGAATATTATAAAGGCAGAGAGAAATAGAAAGTAACAACCCATTAGAAATGTCAGCTAGTAGTAAAGTGGAAACTATTCTTAACAATTTTAACTTATGTGGTATGCCTGGAGTCGTGGATAAATAAGGTAAATGAAATATTTGTTGAATTTTAATAATTATTAATAATAATAAAAATATGCTTGGCCGAAATTACCCTACTTTTGATTCTCGATTTCTAATGATCATTTCACAATTAAAAAATATTATCCCTATAACAAAAACAACTCCTTTTAGTAGAATAAGAAATTGGAATCCTTTTCACTAGATATCAAGTAGATTTCGAAACTATCCCGATGAAATGTTTCGATTAGACGAAGATTCAAATAGAGCATTTTCGACATTTTAAACTTTGTTTCGACTTCTCGCCTCTATTTTCTCTGAAAGTATTGCCAAAAATTATTACTTATGTGGTATGCCTGAAGTCGTAAATAAATAAGGTAAAACGAATATTTTTTTGATTTTAATAATTTTTTATGATATTAAAAATATGCTTGTTCAAAGTTACCCTACTTCGAATACTAATTTCTCTGCTTGCAATGATTCTTTCTGAAATAAAAAATAAGGTTCGTGTAATAAGAACTATTTTTGTGATAGATTAGCAAATTTAAATCGAAATTTGTGCTATTGACATTTGATTGCCAAAATATGAAATTTGAGTTCTTGTTTTTCATTTTTCAATCAATATGTGCTACTTTTACGATCAAAGTGACTCCCGAAAGTATATATCATTAAAATCAGAATTTCGGAAAACCTGCAAATTTGTTGAACATCAGAGAAGTGTTTTTGGCAAACTTTTTTGGAACTTCAAAATTTCGTACATTCCTTTGGTGGCTCAAGCGAAAATTCAGAAATTAACCTGAGAAGGTTTTCTTGAAAGTGATGCCAGATGTGAATTACAGTTAGCGTGGACATTGTGACCTCAGAATAGGTAGTTACTTGTCTTAAATTTACTCCATGCAGACACTTCGTTGGCCACTGTTTTTTCAAATTTATTTCAGAGAAATTTTTTGTTTAGATACATACATTTGTAGATGAAGAGTCACTCTACATCGGGTATTTCGTAAATTTTTGAAATAATCATTACAAGCCAAAAAATTATCCTTTAAAATTAGGGTAACTTTGACCAAGCATATTTTGAATACAATAAATGTTTATTAAAATTTGACAAATAACCAATCTAGCTTATTATTTTCTGAATCCAGGCATACCACATATGTTACATTGTTCACTATACTTTTGAAGAAAAAAGTGGCCAGCGATAACCTTACAAAAGCTCATTTGTTCAGTTCTCTGAAATGAGCCTAACTTTGCAAGACAATGATTCGCGTTAGGTTGATTAAAAAAGCGAGAAAAAACGCAAAAAAAAAATTTTTAAATAAATAAAAAAAGAAGAAAAATATAATCCCCATGATCCATTTTTGAAGTAAATGGACGGGAAAAATGAAGACATGAATAGATTTTACTGTACATGTCATAGCATTATTGTCACTCTGGATTCGGTTAATGTAATTCTTTAATTACTGTAAACTTTTCTAGTCTTTAAAAAAAACAATATTTTAATTGAAACTTTTTCTGCAACAATAATTGAAAAATGAATTGCATTTTGAGACGAACGAAAATAAATACGCATGCGGGAGATTTGATTCTTTTTTGTTAGTTTTCCTACGTGGGGCGAACGCTTTTTCCTCACCTTCCCCAATTTCCATTTGGAATGTTTTTTGGGGGGGATCTGAATATTTTTTGGTAACACCACGCTGTGATGTCACAAACTATACACAAATTATATGTTAAGACATATCTTGAAAGGATTGCTAGTTCAATTTCAGTATGATATTGCAATATAGAGCCGATGATTTTCCATCGAAAGGATATATTCACGCAACGTTTCGTGGAAGTAGCGTACAATCATGAAGTACATGTACATGTACATTTATCTGTTATTTATCTGTAACCAGCCTTTATTGTGTCTAACAAAAAATAATGTAATGACCGTGTTCTACACTTTTTTCGCCTGCATGGAAAATGGTACTCACAATTATATAAGAGCTACCTCCGAATTTTACCTTCGCAGTGGGAATACCTTTTATAGGACATTCTTCAATTTTGTCCAAATGACCATTACCTTTAGATTTATATATTAAAGTTGAATAAAAAGTATCAGTGGAACTGATTTCACGTCTATTCTCTGAAATTTAGCTTCTCCTTTAAATTTTGCTTGCCCACATTTTGAATCAATTTTTTCCCGCTTGCTAAAAAATTGATCAAATATTTCTTGCAACGTAACAGCTTTTTTCAGCGATCGTGACTGGAAGCATAGAAATCTTACATAATTCATTTTCGCGAGTAGATTCGCCGCACTCACAGCATGCTTTCAAATCTTGAACGGTAAACTCTACGATATTGCTCAACGCAGGAAGGACATCGAAAACATCACCAATAAATTCCGCAATATCTTGTTTTTTTTCTTGTACTTCTTACTAACAAACTGCCTCACTACGATGACATTGATCACATTATTTTCAGACAAATATGCATGGAATGCTTTTCGCCAAACGTGATACACTACCGGTCAAAATTGTGGGACCACCTACAAAATTTGTATTAAAATCACGCTCGTCTTTAAAAGCGTCTATCTCCGTGAAAAATTGAGCTAGAAATATTTTTAAAAAATCGTTTGAAAGAATCGGCAGATCGGTTAGGCTACTGCCTAACGAGTCGAGCGAACTGTCGATCCGCCGCATCAAAAACCTTTCGTGCGTCGCTTAAGAAATAAAGTCCTAACTCGAAAACTAATAAGAAGTTTTGAGTGTTCTTGGTCTTAATTTAAAGCTGAGACCTCAAGCTTCATTTGAGCAAAGTTCCAAATTTTTCCTGTCACTTCCCTAAAGCATGCAGCAGGTTGAATTTGAGAAATGAAAATTCGTAAAAATCTGAAATTACATCGATCTTTCTCACACGCTATCTCGACTTCTATTCAACAAAAATACTTCAGCAATAGCTCAATCGACGCGAAATTTTATTTTGTAGGTGGTCCCACAATTTTGACCGGTAGTGTAGTTCGGCAAATGAAGGATCTGAGTCTTCATTGGCTCACAGTTGAAAATAAACTGTAAAACTGCATTAGCATGACACGGAACGTTGTCGTTATTTTTCAATCCCCTAACACGCATCGAACTTTTCGATTTAGTGCTTTTCTGACAAGTTTCCTGAGCTTTCAATGGCTTGACAAAATAAAACCACTAATCGTCCATAACTCCTTTTTCTGCGTTATAGTGCAATTCGAATTCTGGAAAATCTTTGCGATATTTTTTTCTCAACCTATTATACTTTTCTATGGCTTCTTCCCTCGCACTCATCCACGAAGAATGAAAGTTCACCACATGCTAACCTCAAGAGTAGTAACTCTGGAAAACGCAACGTGAATTTGTCCATCGGCAAACATCCGATTACCACCGTCTATCAATGATTCATTCAAAACCTTACGATTTGTGAAGCGTTATGACATAACTCAAGCATATGAGAAATTGCTTTTTAATTACATAAGCTTTGTCCAAAACTTCGAACTTCGAACTATATCGTTCGATGATGCATTCTTTGTTGGACGATGCTAAAACGATCGTTACAGTGTCAATATCATTTTTATCGTCGATGCTACGAGAAACAGATTTGACCGTACGGATGGAACCGTTGACCAAACCCAGAGTAACATCGATATTCTTGGTTATCATGAACTTGGCTCCAATTTTTACCGATAATATTTTACGAAGTTCCCCTTATTTGGAAGCATCTCCTTTATCCTTTTGCAGGGTCTTGTCAACTTTTTTTTCTGAGGTACGGTTTACAATCTGCCGAATCATGGGCAATCAATTCAGTTGTTTCTTGCTCAGCGATGCGATTTAACATCTCTCTATTCAAAATGTTGCACTTATGTCGAGTAGGAAAAATGCAAACAGCTTCAGACGGTAGTTTTGAAACGTTATCACACTAATCTCCCAATTTTCCCTCTACCGTCGATGCCGTGAAAGGAATTTTCCTCGTTGCCAATAATTTGCGGTCATCATTGTTCTTGTAACCCACGTGAGTTCTTTTCAACATGTCTTTATAAGTTGTACCTCCTTTCTGACGCATGTGGATATTCAGTTCGTCGTTTTCAAACAGATTTCTCCATAAATTTACGTTACCAAAAGAGCCAATGAATGAGCGTTTGAATTTCTTCAGGTGTGAGCGATTTGAACGGAGGCTGTCCCTTCACTGGTGCTAGTTGCAACAAGTCACCAAATAAGAGAATGGGTTTCATACCGAAGCAACCATCAATAGTGTCTTCACTTTTAAAAGTTTCCGACAATCTGAGACAATGATGGGTACTTTGGAACGTTTCCAGGCAATGTGAACATTCTATGGATGGTCAATCCATTGATGGTAAAGGCTGCTATTCCTGTGGGAGCTATCACCGTAACAGTTTTTCCCAGAATTTTCTTGACTCAGCATCGCATAGCGTTGATAAGAAACCTTCTTCTCGTACCTCCTACTCCACTAACATGTAACCAGTGTATCATAAAAAAATACTTTGTGAAATAAGTTCCGAATAAGTTGATTTGCGGATTTCCCTTTTTTATCTCCTACCCTCTTGCTCACAAAAAACTGCCAACGTTGTGTATGGATTGCTAAAGAATAAATGGCAATTTCAAAATTTCATAGTTGTTTTACATGAGGACACTTTGAAATTATTTGATTAAGAAGGTACACTACGTACAATCGATCTCGAAAGTCGTCAAGCCTTGAAATGTTTCATGAAATCGACAAAAATATATCTATTATTTATTTATGCAAATCCTGACAAATGCTACTTAGCGTCTCTCAGCAAAAAATTATTCAGGTAAAAATTATTTATTTACCAGTACTTATTTCGAGTTCTAGTTTTTGCTTTCTCTTTAGAAAGATGCTCTACAATTGTATTTGGGTGGTGTTTATTAATATTAAAACTTCGACTGTTTATAACAATAATAGTTAAATGATTCCTAAATTGATTTTTCAATACATTTAACCAAATAGAATTGTAGAGAATCCTTCCAAAATTAAATGAGACCTGCATGATTAGGCTTTAATAAGATTTGCATAAATCAATAATAGATTTACTATTGTCGATTTCATAAATAATTTTCAAGATTGGCGACTTTCGAAATTAATTGAAGGGCGGAAATCCTAATAGTGGTAGGTTCCGCCTAAAAGGATGGATAATTCACGATTTTTTTGTAATTAACGTGAGAAAGCTATTTTCTCATGGAAAAATTTTTATTTTGTGAATTGAAATTACTTCAGAATTATTTTTTAATTTAAAAAAATCTTTTATCCAAAATTGAAAAGTAGCGTTATTCAGCTTGAAAGATTCAACTATTTTGTTAAGAATTCGTCTTTTTGCTTATATAAAACCACAGATTTAAAATTTAAATCGCTTTTAGTAGAAATATTATCTGTTATAATAAATTTAAAGTATAAAGCTTTTTCGGGTTTCAATCGTATGCGAAATTATGAATCTTGCCGACTTGATTGGCCAATCAAGTCTTTGAAAACAAAAAACAAAAAAAAAACCGGGAGGACGGAAAGCCAAATTGGATTAGTATTATATCCATTGTCCCTATTGATGTTATTCGGGTGTTTTAAGATGTGGATTGCTTCTCTGTGTTTTCTTGGAAAAATATTGTACGTTTTTGTGATGACGGTTGTTTTGTCAAATACAATGCTATGTCGTGTTTCGATATGATGCTCAGCTAGTGCTGATTGCGTGAGATCTTGAAAAATCTTATCGAAATACATTCACAGTTTAAAGAAAGCTTTCAGAAAATCAGATATTTATTGGTCCAAATTTATCTCTCCCAAAGTTTAAATTATTAAACATATTTGTAGGATGGATTCATGTGATAACGCTTTTCGTTTTTACCAATAATTAATAAACATTAATAATATTAAGAGGCTTAGGATGAGATGTTTCCTAATGCTGCCTTAAAAGCACGAAAAGGTCGATACATTTTTTATTTGAGTGTGTGATGCCCATAGCCACTTAAACATTATAGTTTTTTGGCTAATAAGGGGTCATCAATAGTACATTTTTAAACCATAGGGATACACTTCGACCAAGAAGATTAATGTATTACCAAAATGAAAAAAATTAACAAAATACATGAATTTTCAGTCAAATAGTTGAATGTTTAACTCAGAACGATCTTTCGGTCTTGACAAAAAAAGCTTGTTAAGCGAGCGGAAATATAAGAGCTCTAATGTAGATAAAAGGAATGAAATAATAAATAGTGGATTATTATAGTTGATTCTGTTTTATTTGTATCAAAAATTACATTACATTGACAAATCTTCTGCGTCACTAGTGCATTTTTATAACGGGGTCCCTCTAGGAAAAGACTCTACTGACTCTAAGTCCAAGCGGCTGCGCCCGACATTCTAAATGTGCCGCGATCTAAAGAAAGAACCCTAAGCGGCCAAACGTAAATTTTAGAGAAGAAGCAGGAGAAGTGGTGACGGGCCGACAGAGCGACATAGAACGAAAATGTTTACACGCTTGTACTGAATAAATTATTAATGATGGCATTTTTTTAACTATACCATCCTAAAGAGCAAGTTCGAATCTACGTAAAACATTAAAAATCAGAGAATCGATTTTTGCCCCTTAGGGGTCTTTCTTCAGATCGTGTCACAGATATCTTTACTAGTATTTACCTACAGTATTTATGTAGTGCACAAGCAAAATCGCAGTCAAACCTATGTATAGTACAGCGGCCTTAGGTCTACTTAAGTACACGGATCCACCAAGAAGTGAACTCTCGTCCTGCCAACGCTGAATACTACAGCTACATTTACAATTACATTTACATTTGCATTTGCATTTGTATTTGCGAATCAATAGTACATTATCATAGGTAATTTTCTTTTATTTGAAATTATTACTTACATCACATTACCATCACGAGTTTTCCGCGTCACTAGTGCACCTTTCTGACTTTATAGGTAGCATTCAGTAATAGTAAGAAGAACAAACTGTACGTCATAGATTTGTCATCATTTTTCCAGACATAGTTGAGGGAAAGGACGCACGCTATATTGTAAAGAGGTTCGCCTCGCTTTGAGTAGAATGTCTGCGAGACGGTTTTGATTAGTGGGTTATTCATGATTAAAATTAACCGGAAAATTCTTTTTTCTCACAAGTCAGATACACCTGATGTGACACTCCCCATATTTTCACCGAATCTACGACCAATCATGCTGTATAGTACAGCGGACTTAAGCTCAACCTGGCGCGGAAACGAATGATACTTGGCTATGCAATTTTCAGACAGCCTCTGTTAAAAAGACTATACCTTTCGTCATAACACTATCACTTGAAAGGCCAGTGTACGGATCCACCAAGACTCGAACTCTCATATTGTTAGCGCTGAATACTACAGTGTCAGTTCACTTGCCATTACATTTGCATTCACATTGTTATGTTTTATTTGCAATGCTTTGAACACTTACATATGTACTATCATTTTGTATTGTGGTAAGTACGCATGAGTCCGTGGCTTTTAAGATGCTTTCAAAGAATTTGTTGGTTGAATGAAGAAAATATTTTTCTTTCTTCTGGTGAAATCCCTTTTCTAATAATTCTATAGATTCAAGGAATACTTGGTGACATCAATAAAACGATTCAACCAAATTCATTGTAGCAAACAAATATGCTCAACTGAACAAAAATTCCGTTTATTCAACCAAGAATTTTTCTGAAATCAACCAAATGCAGTGAACGAAACGATTTTTCTGAATAAAGGAAATAACTGATATTATTGCGACATGAATTCCGTGATTTCACCGCGATGTTCACAATAATAACATTGCATCTTCAGACAGAGATACTTTTCGTGACGTTGCAACAGAATTTAATGTGATAAGGTTCTATCTTTGGAGAATATTGAGCAATGTGAATCACCTGCGAATTGGTGTTTTTTCAAGTACCTGATATCACATGCAAAGCTGAAATAGTTTTCATCTATCTGGGCTTCATTAATTATTTATATTTGTTATGGCGTCGTCTATCACAGCTCCTGAGCATTCATGTTTTTTTAAGGATGCCTCATTCTATGCCCGTTTATATTCAATTCTCCATGGTTTAATATATAACGCGTAAATACACGAGTATATGTATTACTGTATACTCTCTTGATTATTCTAATGCTGTATTCCGTGCATCTTGGATACATGTATATAACTTGTGCTAGCCCGAATTCTATATAGTCTGCTCGATCGTTTGCCTGTTTGCATGCTCTAATGTGTGCTTGTTTGTATACTGGCTCATTCGATGTTGACAAGTGTGTCGCAGCAACTTCATCGCGCGCAACAACAAGTCCCAAATAATGCATCGAACCGAATTTCCGAAGTAAATCACGGGGCAGATAAACCCACCGTTGGCTAATCGTGTCATATACGATAAATACATTTTCCAGGCCAAATAAAGAGCATAGATCTGCAATTGAAATCAATCCAGGTGTAATCTCCTTCTTCCATCCAAATATGATATAATCCCTTTTGAAGAGTTTTAACCCATCAGATACAATAATACTTTTATCACCAAATGTTTCGAAATTGCGGAACTGATGTGCAAACAGCAATTCTTCGACCGGAGGAATGACACCGTTGTTTCCAGGAAACAAATCCTCCAAAGTCTTCGGTTCTGAACATATGAATTCTGTAAGAAGAAACAGCAATAGGTGAATCCCAATTTAAGGTAAACGTCCCAGTAATCGTCACTATAAGAGATTCCATTGACTTCAAATATTTAGAAAATTGTTTTGGAAGGATTAGTTAAAAAATGATTGGTACTGATTGAAGCATTAAACATCCTAGAATAGTATAACAATTGTTTTTACATTATATATAATATGACTTCTTATTTATAAACAATTAAAAGTCAAAAAGCACCGATCTCCCAGTTATCGTAATTTCCAAATCTGTCATGTACTAGTAATCGTGAGTCATTGTCCCAATCTTCGTGAAAAAGGTTAAGTTTTCTTGGAATCAGTTTTTAGCGATTTGAAGGTGTATTTCAAGTGTATTTTTGTGTTTTAAGTATACTTTAATGAAATGAAAGATGTATTGTTAGTTTTATATTGATTGAGAGATTGAGACCTCCGAGATGAAATCCGTCCAAACATATTTATTAGAATTTTTATCACGATAAGTGATAACTACAATGATGAAATTCGTTTATAATACTGAATATTATAATTAAAGATTCTTAACATTTTAAGTAACTAGATGTAGCACATTCCCGTTTAGTTATTACACATCAAGTACGTTATGTTTTGGGCTCAACATTAAACGATTAAACTTGCATATGATTAAAGATATCTATGTCAAGAATCACATTTGTACTAAGTGAATCTTATTAAAAAATGAACACGTAATTTGTTAACACATGAATGATTACAAATATTGAGAATGCTACTGTAAGCTTAACATAACAAATTTAATGAAGCATTTTCATTTTATAAAGTCATATAACCTAACTTTGTTCTATAAAATGGCTAAGTACAATATAATTACACAAGATACAAAAATGTGCACACTGGTAATTTGTATAATTAACTTTTTTGCAACATGAAATAAAAACACAATGACGAAATTTGATAAATTGCAGTGACTAAAGAATCATGTGTATTTGGATATGTATATGTATATGTATTATGTATATATGTATATGTATATGTATTTGTTCTGTTTACGTTGTCAAAACATTAAAACTATCAATAATTATATATCTGTTACACATTTTTCTTTATATTATGCATTATAGATTAATTTTAGGTATTGAAAAACTACTCAATAAGTATTAACTTCACTGAAAAATGATAACAAACTGAAAAATTGATAATGAAATCACTAAAGTCATGCCAATATTTTACATCACCTTTTTTTAGTTTTAAGCACTAATTTATATTACGATTACTACTCACAGTAACAAGTCAGTTCTGCGATTTCATTTCACGCCTTTTTGAAATTAATTCAATCATTATTTGTAACGAAATATGGAAATCAAATTTTGACAGATTCGTCCTAGTCTTCGCGACCGTTCACGATTACCCGAGCAACTATGCTTTTGAAATGTCCCTATAATCGCGACCGATATGAAACAAAAATGATCTTTTATTACAAAAAAATAATTTTCGTCCCGACCAAGTAATTTCTTGACATATTAAAAGCTTAAGCTAAGAAATGTGTTTCCTAACCTCAGTTTTAATCTATTTTCCACGTTTCGTGATTCATCGCCGCCGGCAATACGAATCAATTTTTTTCACCCATGTGCATTAAAGCTTTTATGTTTTCGCTTACTTTTCGAATGAAAAAAGACAAAAAAAGGAGTAAAAAAATTAATTTCTCTTGATTTTTTTGTTGAACTTCTTGCAAAGGTTCTTATTTAAATACAAACACATATGATGCACACGTAAAACATTATAAGAATTTCGAAAGAATAAATTATTGTCTTTATTTACATTGTTTACATTTGAAGAATTTGCCATTAAATATCTGTAAAATTGTATAAATTTTTATTTTAAGTCTTAAGAAATAAAATATTCCAAAAAAGTTGAAAATTACATACATTTGAAAAATAAATCTTGAAAATTGAATAATTTGTAATCCTGTATTTTGAAAATTCAAGAATTTACAACTGTAACTCTTTACGATTATAGCATCTAGAATCTTAAGTCTTCAAAACTGAAGAACTTTTAATTTTGGAAATAAAAAAGATGCAAGTTTCAAGCTTTTCAATCAAAAATTTTGCAAATTTGATTATTAAAATTTGAAATCTCATAGATTTATAAGATTTTTAACTAACAACTCTTACATATAATCTTGAAAGTCATAAAAATCATAGTTTAGAAAATTTTGTCTATACGGTTGTAAAATTTAGAACGGGATTTATTTGATTTGGAAGATTTTGGATTCAAACGTTCATTGTGAATATTAAAAATCATCAAAAAAATGTAATACTTCTTCAAAATTAAAGTTTTTTTAATTTTCACAATTGAAGTTTGAGATATTTCAATTGTAACTGCTAAAAAGTTTTGAAACGAAATTTTGAAGTTTTTGAAGAATTTGGACAGAATATTTAAAAATATTTTTAAGGACTTTGAGAGATTTCAAAAATTGAAAAAAAAAAACTAAAATTAAGTGTAAATTTTTTAATATTTTAATACAAAAAGTACGTATCTTTTTAAGGAATTTCCATGGCTTGAAGAAAATATGAAACTTTTTCAAGATTCCTGATAAAATTTCTAATATTTTCTCCTTTAAAAAATTCATTTTTAAAGAAAAATTTTGCATATTTTAATATTTATAAAAATCTCGCAAAATTCCTGAAAAATTGTGAGAAAATTTTTTTTAATTTCAAAGATTTTTTCAAATTGAACGAATATTATTTATACATCTTCAAAGTTTAAAAGGTTTCAATTGCTACTGCTGAAAAGATTTTAAACAAAATTTTGAAGGATTTCAACGGAATATTTGAAAATCACGAAAATATCAAAGTTTTTTTTGAGATTCCTGATTATATTTCTAGTAATTTCTTCCTTTAAAAAATTCATTTTTGAAAAAGAATTTTGAAAATTTCAATATTTCTAAAAATCTTGAAATATTCCTGAAAAATTTTAATCCATTTTTTTTTACTTTCAAAGATTGTTTTTTTAAATGAACGAATATTTCTATTCAGCTTGCATAATTCTCTAACATTCATCTTTGTTGGTTAAAAACCATTCTTTGTGTAGAAAATGTATCTATCCATTCGAAAATTCAACTTAGAATTATAAATATGATATTATATTATTACATCTTTACCAATGGAATTAAGGGAAACGGTGAGAGCGAGCAGAAGAGAACCAGCGGCGATCCGCATTTTCTAATATAGTTGATGACAGTATATGACTATAGATGACAGTAAATGATACTAATTCAGAGATAAATGAAATTTTCCAGAAGTTTTTGCATACGTATACTAGTGGGCTATCCATATTCCACGTAGCTAATTTTGATTTGCTGATTCCCCTTTTTCACCTCCTGCCCCCCCCCCCCTACCCTAAATAAAGTTGCGCACGTGTTGTATGGATGACAGCTAGTCAATATTCCACTCGACCTTCTAAATTTAAACATCGAAACAAAATACCTTCATTTAAGAATAAATTCATAAATAAATATATACAGGGTGTCCCAGGCTCAAGTGTCCTGACTTATTATATAGCTGTACAGAGATTAAAAAAAATAGAAAATTCCTTTTCCAAAAATCAGTTGAAGTTTTAGTTCTTCAGTTATAAAATATTTAAGCTGCATCAATCAGGAACGCCGTATAAACAGTCGTGTGTGCGTGAGCGGGATTCCAACGCAGTGTTATCAAAGCGAGCGCTGAGGTGGGGTGAGCTCTTGAATCAACCGTTACCCAATTTTGACTATACTTTTAAAAAAGTATTTCAATAGACAGATCCGAATCCAAAATATCCAATAGGGTCCATTCTAGAAACCCTAATATATACCCTAGTGTAACACCCCATTTTTGAACCTATCAAAAAAAACCAACCCCATTGCCTTCAGCGAAACAAGTCTATAGTGTCTTTATGTAGAACAGCGATAGTATTATGAAACTGGGAACGATGGAATTCCAAAAAGTGTCCATCTGAAGCAGCCATGACATTTCAAAATTGAAAATAGTCACACAAGTCCCGTTCAGAAATCTCATGCAAAACAATTACTAAACGTTAGAGCTGTATTAAGATAAAATGCGCTTCGCCTAATGTGCTAAGAGTGGTTCTTTCGGGTCGTTGAATATTACTTTGGGTTGCAGAATATATAGTAAAGTCTTCAAAATCTAGCTGGTGTGATTATTTTCAATGGAATTTTTTGCTCTTCTGTTTGCATGCAGCAAAAATGAGAATATTTCAATCAGCTAGCGGTATGCTTTTTTGCATCTATCTACTAGATTCTTGAATATGTGACTATTGCGATTATTTTTCATTTAAAAATTCATTAGCTCTTTCACATGCAGACACTGCAAAATAGTTTCAGTTAAAATTTTTATGGCGAATTTTTGGAGAGACATGGAGACAGTTTGGAATTGTTGCGTTGACTGAATTAGGAGTGGTTTTTGGGGGTGGCCGAATATTATTATGAGCTGAATATTATTATGGGTTCTCGAACATATCCTAAAGCTGCTGGATATTACTACGGGTGGAAAACATAGTTTGAAATTTTCTGGATATAACTTGTGTGAATATTTTTAACCCTGAAATTCTATGGTTCTTCAAAACCAAATTTTTCTGAGTACAGCTTACATCATTGCAAATGGTGGAGATCATCTCCTAAGAATGGTCAGGATACACTACATGATTGGCAAATGAGCGATTCTTTACAAAGCCGCGGAGCTGGTAGCCGATAACTTTGGCGTTTATTTGTACATCAGAAGTGAGGAATCCAGCTACTCGACAAGAAAGTGCACGCAAACTTTCACAGAAATGTAGGAGATTAGTCCTTGTCGAAGAAGTAAACTTTTGCTCTCCTCAAATCATCAGGACTTAATTTAGGTGTAGATTTTGCATGTACTTCGTTTGGAATTATTTTGTTAAAAGTGTTATGGTTGGCTCTGAAGGGCTGCTGAATATATAATAATGGGATAGGGATGATAACCTTGAATTCCCTAAGGGTGACTTGTTGTGACCTTATTAGATGCTTTGGATTTGGAGCTGTTTTTTGAAAAGAATATTCGAAAATCGATAGCGATTGATGTAAGGATCAGAATGTAAGAATCTGAATCATAATTCTTGTCGAAAATTCCCCGTTACCAGTGAAAAGTGTAACTCCAAATAATCATTGTTTTAGAAACTTCTCTGAACCAACTGCAAATTGTCATTCCTTTAAAAAATTATCTGAGTGGAATTGATCAAAATACAAATTTACATTTGCAATCACATTTATATTTAGATTTACATTTGCATTTACATTCAGATTTTGATGTTTTACATGCGACGCTTTGACCTCTCGCCCGTGTACTGTCAACTTGATTGTATTACGCAATCGTAACAAGTGCGCATGCGTCCGTGACTTTTAAGATGCTTTCAACAAAACATTTTGGTTGAATCAACGAAAGCTTTTTCTTATTTCTGGTAAAATTACTCTGAACTTATTGCATAGGTCCAGCAAACATTTCTTTCAATCAATACAATCTTTTCTAACATCAAGAAAACGATTCAACCAAAAACTGATTAATTGAAGTTAACGAATATGATCCATTAAAATTCATGCAAGTTCATGCAACCAAAACTTTGTCTGAAAAAAACCAAATGCTGAATGGAGAAAATAACTGATATTATTGCAACATGATTTGGGCGATTTCATTGTGATGTATACAATACTAACATTGCATCTTCAGGCGGAGAAATTTTCGCTGCCGTTGCAACAAAATCTAATGTGATAACATTCTATCTTTGGAGAATATTGAGCCACGTAAATCTTGCTCTTGTTCTATAATGTCTACTTGAACGTTTGCCTGTCTGCAGGCTTTAATCTGTGCTTGTCTGCATATTGGATTGTTCGATGTGGATACGTGTGTAGCGGCAGCTTCATCGCGCTCAACAACAAGTGGCAAAATACGGTTCGAACCCAGTCTCTGAGATAAGTTACGAGGCAGAGTAACCCACTCGTCTTTATTCGTGTCAAATAGGATAAATACATTTTGCTGGTCAAATAAATGGCATGGATCATTGACTGAATTTCTCCACTGCTATCCAAATTTGATACGATCCTTTTTTGACGAATTTCCCAAATTAAAGAGCATACTTGTATCACCAAATGTTTCGAAATTGCGGAACTGATCATCAAACCACAATTCCTCGACCGAACGCATGATCCCGCTGTATCCAGGAAATAAATCCTCTAAAGTCCTCGGTTCTGAACTTATTAATTCTGTGAGAAGAAACAGCAATAGGTGAATGTTTATGTAATAGGTATAATGTCTATTATAACGATCAAGTAGGGAAAAGAAAAATAGGAAAAATTCTAAAAAGGAAGAAAAGAATAAATTTTTGTTTAGTTTCATGCAATTGTCAAATTAAATCATGAAATAATTTGTTCATTCATTTATTCTCTTTGTATTGAAGCTTCTATGTTTCTGCTCACGTTTTGCGTGAAAAGAAAAAAGACCAAAAGAGAAAATTATGAGAATTCGAAAAAAATAAATTAACGTTTTTATTGAAGAGTTTCAATTGAATAATTTGCAATTGCAAATCTACGAAATTCAATACATTTTAATTCCAAGTCTTAAAAATTAAACTTTTTCTAAAAAGTTTAAAACTAGATACATTCGAAATATTATTCTTCAAAATTGAACAATTTGTAATTCTGTCATTTTTATTTATACAGCTTCAAAGTTTGAGATGTTTCTGTTGTGACTGCTGAATTGTGTAGACCTTTTCATTTGAAATCTCTGAAATTGAAGTATTTTTGTGTTTGAAAAATCATAATAAAAAATTGTGCAAGTTCTAAGATTTAGAATTATGTAATTTTGACAATTAACTTTCAAGATTTCTTTACTTTGGAAGACAGTCGAAGCAACAAGACTATATGACCGCGCGATTATTACACCCCTTCGGGTACTTCACGACTAACGTCGTCCACTTCTCGGAGTTTGGTTACAACACTTTCTCATCCTCCCAACACGTATTCTTACTTCTTGGTGTCCTTGGTCTTTATGTATCCTGACCGTCCCCACAATATTCTCCCATCCCTATAGGTATTTCTAGAGACGACTTTCCTTCACCTCTTCTACAGGACTTGGCTCTTCCCCGTCTGGCTTTGCAGCTGCAGGGACCACGCAGTTGACAAAACCGCTTTTTCTCGCTGAATTTCAGCAGAACTTTCTTGTATGATCTGTAATCAAATCAATTTTCTTTTATTTGTCTGTCGAATGAGATGCACTGTCCTTTATTCACTGGATTTACCCGTGACGAAATTTTCAGCAAGTACAAGACTCGAAAATATATCGCGGAACTTACTGTCCCCCAAAGAAGGGATATAAAAAACGTTGAAGTCTCCTGGAAATGGGAGAGGATATGACTGAGGACTGGGTGTCGCCGATCTTCCTCCACTCCATAGAAGAGGTATGCAAACAAGGATGGGGGCTCCCGGAAATAATTTTAATATAAAGGATCGACATTTTGAAGATTTTCGAGATATCGATTTAATAGTTCAAGATTCACTTTTCTTTCCGTAATATTACCATCGGCTGTTGGCGAGAATTCAATCACGTAAATGATCTTCGTCTTCAGATCTTGGAGGACAATATCAGGCTTTGTAGCACTGATACGTTGAGTGGTGCAGGAGGACAAATTCCAGAAGATCTTACACTGATCCTTCTCCACAACGGGTTCAAGTTCCCCCTGGGCTTATGGCAAGAATAGCAATAGATTAACACCATAAAAGTGCCGAAGATGGTCATATAACACTTTTAGACCCGCATTGTATCTCTGTATGTACTGGTTGTATGGATACTTTGAGCATCCACTGAGAACATGTCCAAGTGTTTCTGGCTCTTGCTTGCACACTCGGCAGTTGGTATCGCCTACAGGTACATTCATTATTCGCTTGCAGTAAACTCAGGTGTCTATAACGTCGCATTGACAGACAAAAAGAAATCCCTTAGTCTCCGATCTCAAATCTGCCGACTGGAGAAACATGTTGGACAGACTCATCAATAGGTCTTCTCTACGTATGCTGCCGTAGAATTTACCATGAAGGGGCTTGTCAGCATGTTATCTTAGTAGAAGCGAATCTTCTGCTTCCTGTACATGACTTTTCAGCACCAAAGGAGTTAGTGCTACGGTGCAGTGTCATGGGAGTCACGCAAGCAACGTACAGTTGCATGACCAAGTACTGCGGCAGAATAAATGGCCTTATCAGAATCGATAATGGCAGTCATGTATCTCCTATGTATTTTATATCGAATGAGTGAATCTCAAGAATGCACTACTATTCACAATGACAACGAACGTGCCTAAAAACTTATTCGAAATCGTGCTGATCACTCCAGGACTAAGCACATTGATGTTCGATATCATGTTGTCCGATATCTGTACGAGCAGGGACGAATTACAGTAAAATATTTGTCAACCGATATCATGCCAGCGGATCTACTAACCAAAGGACTTACGCCACCTAAGATTATCAACTGTTCCAGACCATTGGGTTCAATTCCAATTGTATCCCAGAATCATCGTTACGATTCATTGTGAGAGGAGGTGTTGATATTGACAAAATTACTTGTCAACATAAAGAGCAGGGGAACCTGTGAAAATATGTACGGCACAGTATAATTATATTCTGCTGCGCACTTTTGCTAGCGCATACAATTCCGTCTACACTCTGATACTGAGTTGAGCGTCCTATGTAAATTTTACATAACCGAAAATCCATTTATCTTCGTGATATTATACGGAGATCAAATCTCTCCTTGAACGATATCACTGCTTTATTATTTCTCTGTCCTGTATTTGTGAATGAAACTATTAATGAAATAACTATGATAAATACTCTGGCTTTTTTGTGGTCTCGTGTTTTGGATTTCTCTATTAAAAATTTTATTCACATCTTGGTTGAACTGAAATCTTAGTTTTCGTCAATATTTTTCAGTTTTATCGCAAAATTTGATGACACCACAGTTTTATTGAATACGTACATCAGTGTTCGAGAACGATTAAGTCCTCTTGAGATCTAATTATTGGAAGTATACTAGTATATTTTAAAGGCAATATTTGTCTTAAAGATTAAAAATGGACCAAGTTTACGATGAACTTGTTGCTGTAGTTAAGGTGGACAGTGCATGCTCGAGAGCCTAAGTTTAGAATAATTGAGTAAGAGCAAAGAACGAAGAGAAAAGTGACTAAGAAGAACACCAAAACCCATCCATTTTAATGGAGTGTATTTTGAAAGTTTTTAAACGCTTGTCGCTTCGCGAGGATCGTCGGGGCGCCCCTGGAGTCACCGCTGGGGGCCACAGCATGCGGGACGGTGGTGATGGTGAGCTGCGAGATGGCCGGGCAGATCTCACTAATCAAACAGCTGGCCAGCAAGAACATCTACGGCAGATGCTTTGGCTAGCGTTAGCTATTTGCAGCCAACCACATCAACAGAAATACCGTGAGAGAGCATCAATTGGGATACCACAATGAATGAGGAATTGGTGCGTCTCTATTATGAAAGTCCGAAGTTTGAAACCTCACGCAAAAAGGACACAATTTTAGGACGAAATTTGCTGCAAAGTATCCTCAAATAGAGAAAGTCGCACTCAGAGATCTTATCGCTAAGGTGCAGGACATCAGGACTAATCTACACATCACAGGAGATCGAGCAATGGAGATTAAACAACAGGTTGATTTGGCGTGAAAAAATAACGGCAATGAACATCAGTTAGAAAAAACCGCGTCACACGAATAAACAGCGGCAATTGATGTTCTTCCTCAACCTGGTGATGATCCAGCACCACCAGAGCTGGGCACAAAATACCTCAACTGCATTGCTGAAATACATGTATTTCAGCACCATGTAGTTGAAATACATCACAGGGAAAATACAACTCAGCTGATGTAGTTCAAATACAGCTACGAAATACATGGGAGTATTTTGAAATATTATTTGAAATACATGTAAGAATTGTATTTTGTAGTTGAGGTATTTTGTATATTTTCTTGAAAATACTTTCTAATATCAGCTTATAAAAATTATATTACAAATCCCTAGAGTGTATAATAAGTCTAGGAATTTCATGGCCAAAGAGTGGGAGTACAAAAGAGAGACAAAAAGTGGTGACATCATATTAAGGGGGGGGGGGGTTAGCGTCATGGAGTACGTAGAGATTCACAGTAGAGATTTGTGAAGCATAAAGCTGCGCAGTAGACAGTAAGCATTTATGAGACATGTAGCTGAGCATTAGGCATTTATTAGACTTAGAGCTGCGCAGTATGTATTGATGAGGCATAGAGCTACACAGTAGGCATTTATGTGACATAGAGATGCGCAGTAGGTATTTATTTAGCGTATAGCTGCACAGTACGTGTTTATTAGGGTGGTCCAAAATAACGTATTTTCGAATTTTGATCATCCAATACTAGAAACTGAATCTTCATAGTGGAAAAACTCTTGTGTATTTTTTTCAGATTTATAAAAAAATAATTGAGCGAGCGCATCGTTAATCAATTTCTTATGGACTTTAACATAGAAAAACCTCTATTTTTCTTCATGTTTGAATTTAACATATAAATTTTTGTAATAAAATAATGAAATTTGGAACATTTAATATTCAGGCTATAAGAATGAGTCTCAAAAAATGTGTTTACTAAAAAACTAATCAGAAGTGTTATTTTTTGATCTAAAAAAATGATGTTTTTTGACTAAAAAGGCCGAAAATGATGATTTTAAGGAGCTTATTTTGGGCCATAAATGTTGGTTCTTTCAGTTAAGAATTACAGCAGTTGTTCTTCATAGACTCAAGAATTGATCATTCAAAAATGGATCATTTTGAAGTTCAATGTCAATAAGATAATTAGCAAAAACAAGAAGAGATTCGTCCCTAAAAGGCGGAGAGAGTCCATAAATAGCTATGCGATGATGGGCGGGGATCCTTTCCTAATCCGTTTAAACACTTTAAACTATACAATGAAACGTTTATACCCAAAGTTATACGAGTATCCCATTATGTCCCAGAGGAAAATAAAAGAAATAGATATTTGGACCCTAAAATTAAAAACTAAATTTTAAATATATATTTATGTGATTTTTAATTATAATAATTTTATCATCGAGTAATATTATTTTCTTAATTGATTATTATTAAAGTAAGTGAATAGTAATCTATCAAGTATTGAAAGAATAAAATGATAAAAAATAAAATATTAGAAAAAAGAAATTGTTTAAAAAATAAAATTATACAAAAAATAAAAATGTTGAAAAAATAAAATGTTTGGAAAATTAAAACAATTGTTTACCAAATAAAACTGTTTAAAAAATAAAGTTGTTAAAAAATAAAATTTGTTGGAAAAAGAAAATTTTTTAAGAAATTAAATTGCAGAAGAAATGAAATAGATTAAAAAATGAAATGTAAACAAATAATAAAATTTTTTTTTTAATGATAAAATTTGCTAAAAAAAGTAATTAATTAAACACAAAATTGTTGAAGAAATAAAATTGATGAAGAAATAAAATGGTATGAGAAAAAAAATAATTGAAAAAATTGAATTAAAAAAAATTAAATTGTTTAAGAAATTGAATTGTTTAAAAAAGAAAATTTGTTGCAAGCAGGTAAGATGGTTAATTTGGAACTTGGATACTTACAAGGCAAATAATCTGACGGGGTATGACGTAGTTGTATTTACGGGTGGAGTTCCGAAAAGCGCTTACCTCCGATTAATTTGAAACTCCGTATACCTATGTATTTTGACGCGCTGATCACGAATATGATAGTGAAAATACCCGCAAATTTGATTTTCAAGGTCAAAACCCCAAAAAACTATAAAAATTCCATGTTTTTTCGTTTATTTCAGTAAATAATAAAAATTTACAAAAAAGCTTCAAACAAAAGTTGTAGACCTTTTAAAAATACATATTTTATGTCCAATACATTTTTACCCTAAGACTGACCGTTTTAGAGAAAAGAAGGGAAAATGTCGGTACGGAGTGTAGAATTCCTTAGGTTACACACGGCACCCATTCCAACGTGTCATGGGGGGCGCGAAGGCACCCCTATGACTGGCCACAGAAATAACTTAGATTACACATGACCCCCTTTCCAACGTGTCATGGTGGGGGCGGGAAAGCACCCCTGTGACTGGCCACAGAAACAACTTAGGTCACACACGACCACCTTTCCAACGTGTGAATTCCAACGTGAATAATTTGTTCCCTAATGTTTCGTGGAAACATATCTCTTGCCATTAACCCATTTGTTTTAGCATTAATGCCTACTTACGCACTTCGCCGCGGGAAGGCTGGAGTTTGGTCTTTGAAGTGCATTATATTTTTTTTTGTGTTTTTTGTATTCTATAGCTTTTTAAAGTTTTTGTAGTTTTTTTATTTTTTTTTTTTTTATTTATTCGGAGTTTTTTAAGGAACGGTTACTACTGTGTGCCCGGGTAGCAATTTTTGATATCTGCAATCAATTGTGTGAACGGATCGATTCTTAATTTTTTTACTCTCCGTCGCCATAGAAATTCGCAAAGATGATCTGCCAAATTGTGTTTCTGGACACCCCCTCGAGATAGAGATCTGCGCATCCAGCGCCAGGAAGATTCAATATTTTGTGTGTGCGCGCCTGTAGATTGGTTCACAAATTCCTCCGAATGATTCACAGTGAAATGCTTATACCCATGTTCTTTCAGATTTATGTAGCCCTTCCAACAGTCCGTATGGATTTCTGTTCCTGGGGCTACATGCTTCTTGATCAAAGAGATTAAAGTATCTTTGTCTCTTTTGTTGTCAGGACAGATTTCTAATCTATAAGAATGAGCATGCCCTCTGTGGATCATTCCTAAGATCCATGACCCTTCAACTACGCGTCCACGCTCATACTTCCGGCGACCGATCTTGCATTCATCAATTTCAACAATTTCGCCGCACCTCCTATTTTTCCCTCGTTTTCAAATTGTGTATCGAGAGCAACCATACATACCTCCCGACAAAAAGAGAAGCGATCGGAAACCGTTTCCCTGGATAACTGCTGGTTTTCAACAATGTTGACGAGTTTATGAACTCTGATGAATTTTCTTAGCTTTAATCAGCCAAAAATTTGAACGCCATGCGCTCGCTCAATTATTATTTTAAAAATCTGAAAAAAATACTCAAGAGTTTTTCCACTATGAAGATTCAGTTTCTAGTATTGGATGGTCAAAATTCGCAAATACGTTATTTTGGACCACCCTAGTGTTTATGTGACATAGAGATGCGAAGTATATTTTTTTCGGTAGATTAGGTTGTGCGGTAAATATCTAAGATATTTAGGTATGGGAACTAGGCATTCATAGGACATAGAGTTGCGCAGTAGTTATTTATGTGACATAGAGCTGCGCAACAGAGCCATATTTTAATTAAGAATGAGCAGTAGATACCTAAGATACGTAGGGATGCGCAGTACGTATTTATAAGGCATGGAGCTGCGCGGTAGCCATTTATGAGACATAGGGCTGCGCAGTAGTTATTTGTGAGACATAGAGCTGCGCTGTAGGTATTCATGTGGCATAGTGCTGCGCAGTAGGTATTTATGAGGCATAGATCTATGTAGTATGTATTTATGAAATATAGAGCTGCGCAGTATGTATTTATATGGCATAGAGCTGCACAGTGTATTTTCGTGATAAATTAGGATGTGCAGTAAATATATACGCTATGTATGAATGTGCAGTAGGCATTTATAGGACACAGAGCTACGCAGTAGTTATTTATAGGATATAGCTCTGCGAAGTAGGTAGGTAGCTGTGCAGTAGCCATTTTGAGACATATAACTGCGCAGTAGTTCTTTATGAATCACAGCTGTGCAATATAGTTTCGTAGTAAATTAGGATGCGCAGTACAGTTCTGTAGTGCGCAGGGCTGCGCAGTGGAGAAATATGGTAGGTAAGGCTAGGCAATAGATACCTACGATATGCAGGGTTACGCAGTAGGTATTTATAAAACATAGAGCTGCGCAGCGGGCAGTTATGGTATTAATGTGCAGACATGCACATTAATTAACAATACTGCGCAGTCCGGCACGATACATGACTCTAATGCGCAGTCATATACACCAAAGGACTCTATTGTGCAGCCATGTCCATTGCATGGTCCTACGGTGCAGTACTGCGCATTACATGACTATGCTGTTCAAATCTGTACATTATATGGTTCTAATGTGCAGACATGTGCATTGCAGGACTCTACTATGCAGCCCTGCACATTGTATGACTCTAATTTGCAGTCTTGTACATTGCATGAGTCTACTGCGCATCCCTGTGTGTTACATAACTCTACTGCGCAGCCCTGTACAATACATAACTCTACTGTGCAGCCCTGTACAATATATAGCTCTAATGTGCAGCCCTATACATTACAGGACTCTAATGTAAGCCCTAAACATTACAGGACTCTACTGCGCAGCCATGCACATCATATGAATCTACTGCACAGTCATGTATATTACATGGCTCTACTGTGCATCCACACACATTGTAGGACTCTACTGTGCAGTCCTGCACATTACAGGGCTCTGCTGTGCAGCTTTGTGCAATGAATGACTCTAATGTGCAGCCCTATACATTACAGGACTCTACTGTGCAGCCATAAACATTACATGGTTCTAATGCGCAGCCCTACGCCTTATAGGAGTCTACTGCGCGGTCCTGTACACCGCAGGACTCTACTGTGTAGTCCTGTGCATCGCATCACACGACTGCGCATGCTTGTACATTACATGACAATTCTGTGCAGCTCTGCCCATCACATGACTCTTCTATGCATATCTGCACATTACATTAATCTACTGTGCATTCTTGCATAGTGTAGGACTCTACTATACAGCCATGTACATTTCAGGGCTCTACTGATCAGCACTGCAAATAACGTGGACCTACTGTGCATCCCTAAACGTTACAGGACTCTACTGCGCAGCACTTTACATTATGTGAATCTAATGCACAGCCCTGCATATTGCATGACTATTGTGTAGTACTGCACATGACATGACTCTATGGCGCAACCCTGCACATTACAGGACACTACTGTGCAGGCATGTACATTAAATGACTCTACTGCGTAGCTCTGCAGATTACACGACTCTACTGCACATCTCTGTACATTACAGGACTCAACTGTACATCTCTAAACATCACATGACTCTACTGCGCAGCCCTGTATCTTATAGGACTCTCCTGCGCATCCATGTACATTATATTACTCTACTGTGCAGCCCTAAATATTACAGGACTCTACTGTGTAGCTCTGCATGTTACATGACTGCACTATGCACCTCAATCTACCACATAAAGGTACTGATCGGCTCTCTGTATTGTAAGGCTGTACTGCGCAGCTATACGAGCCATGTATCTCTACTGCGCATCCCTACGTGTCGGGTGTCTCCAATTTGCAGCCTTGTGTATAGTACATATCTACTGCGCACCCCTGCACATCGTCGATCTTTACTGTGTAGCTCTACGCATTGTAAACATCTACTGCGCATCCCTGCATATTACATGACTCTACTGTGCAGCTTAATGCACCACACAAGGGTACTGCGCAGCTCTATGTACCGTATTGTAGGATTCGACCCCCCCCCCCTCCTACCTAAAATTGATTTCCGCTATTTCCCTCTCCCATCCTCTCTCCTAGCCACCACTTACTGCCCCTCGTCTCGTCATCATCATCATTCTGTCATCTCTTTTTGACCCTACTCTCTCCTCTCTCTTTCACCCTACTCTCTCCTCTCTCTTTCACCCTAATCTCTCCTCTCGTGGATCATGAAATTCCTAGACTTATTATATACTCTAGGGATTTGTAATATAATTTTTATATGCTGATATTAGAAAGTATTTTCAAGAAAATACACAAAATACCTCAACTACAAAATACAATTCTAACATGTATTTCAAATAATATTTCAAAATACTCACATGTATTTTGTAGCTGTGTTTGAACTACATCAGCTAATTGTATTTTCCCCGTGATGTATTTCAAATGTATTTTGTCTGAATGTAGTTTGTATTTCAGATACCGCAACTACAATTTTTGTGAAATACTGCCCAGCTCTGAGCACCACCACATCCTCCAGAGGTAGATGGCTTAATACAACTAGAGCCAGAAGCAGAGGTTCCACAATCAAGAAGGCGATTGAAATGGACATACCATATGAACAGAGATGTAATGCGCTCTTATTTTTTGGCAAAAAAAAGTAGGCAAAGTGTTCCACTTAACCGAAATTTGCAGGCAACCTATACAACCAAGATTCATAAGTATGGCGAGCTAAGGCATGAAGTAAAGGCAATACGGAGGAATGTAAAACATGCATCTATTCATCCTATTGTGATTTCGGCTTTTGGTAATGTGCACGCAAGGTGCACTGAACATCTTGAACATTCAGCTCAGAAGGCGGTTTTATTAAACACCTGTCGGATTGTAAGAAACTTCCTAGACCATCAGGAAGAAAGCGACTAACAACCTATGGAGTGATACATAATAGCTCTAAGAAAACATCCAGAGGCGACTGTTGTCACCTGCAACAATCACGGCTGCTATGTAAGGATAACAGCGGTGAAGACAAACTGCAAACTACACCATACTCCTAATTTTGTACCTACAACATCATCGCAAATGATTTCAAACATCATATTAAAATAAATTATAACATCCTCATCTCATCAGTCACTTGACTTAGGTCCGTGGCTATGGTGAAAACCCGGGTTTACAATAAAACAATTTAAAAAATAATAATTCAATAGAGTGGACTGTAAATATCTTAAGTCTGAGAGAAACAGCATAATATTAACATAATAAACGATAGTAATTGAAAATCAATGTTAAAAAACGATGCTCTTGTTCCAAGATAACTTTTTTTTCCTGAGTGATTTCTAAAACATTAGATCAAAGACACAAGAGGATAAAATTTGTCTTTCTAATTCTTTTAACATATATATTAGGTTTTCAAAGCTTTAAATGGACCGTTATAATAGACACTATATATAGGTTTATCATTTAAATATCAGTTTTTTCTAAAACGTACAAGATTGCGTAAATGGTGAGATCACTTTTAATTAAATTTATAAGAACATTCTTCTCCTCAAGACTGACTTTTATCAAATGTAAATATCTCAGTAGGAAAACCTTGGCGCCTCCAATGTAAGAGATAACGACATTAGTATAGAGTATATAAGCTAATAAGCCAGCAGAATATTCATTAAATACGTTTTGGTTGAAATTCTTCATTTATAAATTGATCAGCGATTTCTCTAACTGAAAAAGATGATGCTTGTCTGGACTCTGGTCTTATCGTCAGCCATTATCCTCAATTCTGTTGGTAAATATATTATTATAATATATCTACATCGTGGTACATTTTTTCAAGCTATACGCAAATCAGAATTCGTGAGATTCAATTTGCACGACGCAATTTTATACCTACTCAACAGTGTTGGCTCTTATCTATGCACGTACACACGCATATGGTACCTTTCAAGTACTGCTGGTTTACGTACATTCAATAGAGTTTACACAGTACTTACATTTCATTATTGATTAATACTAAGCGAATCGAAAGTCATTAAATACTGTTAATATTTTTATAAATACGGATTATTCCAGGACAGATAATCTGATCGGTGTTGCGATCCATGTTTCAAATAAAGAAATATAATAAAGTATATTATCTATGGATATTCTTAGAATTAAATTTTCCTATTCATATAAACAGATATCTTAATCCTCTCACAAAAATCGTTATTGGATACTGATAAGATGTAAGAAAGTGGCGCATGCAGAACATTACAAAATGTTTTTAAAACAAAGCTTTCTTTATTAATACTTTAAAAATACAACATTTTCATTTACATTCACGTATATTATATTTAATTACTAATAAAATATTTAAATTCAAGTATGGAAAAAGCTCATGGTTATGTTCAGAATTCCAAAATAATTTTTGAGAAACCCCAAAAACCAACACTAACAATTTTAATCAATCAATTTACTCTAGTAAATTATATTGATATCCCCATAGTAATAATCAGCGACACCAAGAAACTACTTCTAGTACACTTAACGAACCTCATTAACTAACATTAATTAACGTTACAATGTTAATACAATTTTTGTAGGTTTTGAATATTTAAAGACCAAAAATATAAACAAAACATATAACAACAGAAAGCTACATCATTATGCAACACCCCAGATTTCTCACTACTCTATAATTAATGAGCAGGCAAAGGTGGAGGTTGGAAATCTAATTTTCATTTCAATCTTCAAAGAATTTGTAAAACATTCGCTTCAAATTGCAGGGTTGCCTATGAATACTATTAACATTTCTTTTAGTTAAGACATAAATGTTCAACTTAATTTATTGAAAGCTATCTGTGTTTTATTTTGATATTGCACAAAAGATATTTTGAAATTAACAATTTTCAGCAATAAGTGCATTCGATACAGCATTGAGAAACATCAGCACTTTTAGCATTCAGATAAGAAATTTTATAAAATTATTATTCAGGCTGTATTCAATTTATTGTTATTCTGGATAACATGAATTATAGATTATCAAGATTCGGACCGAAATGATAAAGAATGATTATTTTCAAAGAATCGGCTTTTTAGTATTTACGCAGAAGGGCAATCATTTTATGTATTTCCGACTGAATCTGTGGGTCTGAACGAGTATAACCCTGAAAAATTTTCCTCACAAAAATTAAGATTGTAATTTTTTATAAGGATCTCCTAAGCCGTTAGAAATACGTAAAAACAAACAACATTTTCGGTATCATCGTGAAACAAGTATAATACAAATGAAAATCTATAAATTGATGGATTCAATATATATATAATATGTTGTGTAAAAATATACAAAATTGTTTAATTATTAACAAAGATTAGCTTTCATGACAGTCAGAATGACCTTTTTTTCGGGGCAGGTATATACTCGAAGTTATAAGCCGCTCGACTGGAAGTCATAAAAATTCGACTCAAGATATAAATATATGTCTTCAAGACATGCAAGCTCGTCTCCAAGACATAAATTGCAGTCTGGCTCCGTCGCAATAAGGAGACATGCTGTACTCGAACTTTTCGAGTTCAGTATGTGCCTAATGTCAAAACTTATGTATTCCAACATTGTTTTTTGCAATTGAATTTTTTTTTATCACTGAAGTTAAGCAGCGTTGGGCGCGGTTAGTACTTGGATGGGCGACAATTCGAGAAAACTGAGTGCTGTTGGCACATCGTGGGTGTGGTGAGCCCACACTTGTAGTTATTTACTACAAGAAACTATCCACCTAGAAACACTACCCGAATCGGGTAGTGTCACGCCTACCCTGAAAGGGAAATGGCTTAATGGTATACATACATATGTATTCCTATTGACATTTCTCAATTATTAATAATATCTCATCGTACCCAGTAATAGTTTTCGAAATCCAATAACATATGTGTGATTAAAATTTTAAAATAAAGGCGAATCATAAACCTTATTCGAAGTTAGCAGTGATTTTTAATAGCGCTCACAAAAGTGCGCTCACAAGAGTTTTGAGGCACGCCCAGGTATGTATAGGTCTCTCCAGTATTAAGATGTCTGATAACACTTATATCCACAAGCTCAGGGTCCTTGGGGACGCCAGTAATCTTTGCTTTCTTCAGATGAATTTTGGCACACTTGTCCAAGCCAAAGTCCATCCCAATCTCTCCTGTGTAGTTCTTGACAATATGTATAGCAGTTTGAAGTTTTCTTTTACCAGAGGCATAGATCTTCAGGTCATCCATATAAAATACATGATTGACCTTATGCTCGTGCTGATTAGTGTCGCCACAGAGGTATCCAGAAGAATTTTGTAGTGCGAGATATAGAGGCAGAAGTGTGATGCAAAAAAGCAAAGGGCTCATGGTATCACCTTGAAAGACGCCCCTCTGGAAGGTGAAGTTGTTCGTTTTCACACGATAATTTCTAGATGAGATAGTAAATCTAGTTTTCCAAAGAGGCATCAGTCTCTCTATGCATCTCACTATGTGTGGATGTACCTTCAAGCTTTCCAACAGACAGATGATAAGTCTATAAGAGGTTGAATCGAAAGCTTTCCGGTAGTCGATCCAGGCCATTGACAGGACGCGCAGATCGGCTGCAGCGTCTTTACAGACACACCTGTCAATTAGCAGGTTCTCTCGACAGCCTGCTACACCTTTTTTCGAGCCACGTTGTTCGTACATCTCTCGGCATACAGGCTCAATTCGTCGAACAATCCTGTTGTTGAGGACAGCTATAAAGATCTTATACAGCGTGTTCAAACAAGTTATTGGCCTGTAATTCTCTGGGTTGGACAAGTTGCCTTTTTTTGGCAGGAGTATAGTGCGCCCTAACACCAGCCACAGCGAGAAACTGTTGATTCTCCCTGATCCATCTCTCCCTCTTCTGTATTCTCCTCCTTGCGTCAGATAACAGCCGTATTTTGTCAACAATATGCTGCCTGACTGTCAGCAGCTTTGACTTGTTTAGTGTGTGATTCAAGATCCTTTTTTCGTAGGTGAACTTTCGAACCCTTTCCGTAAACGGTCTACCAAATGTTATGTAGTCAATCACACATTGAACACGGGACGCATTCTGTCTTGCCCATCCAATCTTCTTGTTCAGTTGATGCAAGCGTTTTTTGGTCTTTTGATCCATCGTCGTTTTCAGCCTTCGATTTGAATCAGCTCAAGCTCTCGCAGCAACATAAACTGAGCAATTGATGATCCAGAGGTCGGACTCTTGCGAGATATCTCCACGAAGGGAGGCATCCATTTCAGCCAGATCTTGGGGCTTAGGAGGAACTTGCATGTAAATGTTCCTTCCTGTTCTGAAATCGCGATCATCTCTCAGAAGGTGCCTGCTTTCCGCGGTTGGTCTTAATGTAGCTTCCTCATCTTCGTCTGCAGCTTGATCAAGCAGCGGTTGGGGAAGTGCTCCGCGTACATATCCATTTTTCCAGAGATAGGCACGTTGATTTCGCACAGATTGAATCGAAACGTGCTGAAGCTCTGTGTGTTTCTGGTACCACAGAGTGTGCATACGTGCATACGTCGTCGTGTTTTCATCTCAATTATTTCCAGCACCCCGAACTCTAGGATGATCGGCGTTGTTTGCCGACCCATTGTTGTGTGCTCTGCGCGTTCGATCGTCTTGAACCGCATCTACAACTTTTTGGTGTTTTGGTGGTGCCATTGTTGTTCCCACGACAATTTGTACAATATATTGCAATATCTCATTAATCAAGGTACAGAAATAGATATAATATTAATTTGATATAATAGAGTCTAAAATAATGTAAAAAGTTCACATTTTGGACAAAATCGAGTGCAAAGCACGAGATGCTTGATGAGAATGTGTTCGTTAAAGCCGAAGGAGCTGTAACCAGAGAGAGCTCATAATCACCAAATCACAGTTGTCAATGCTTAACCTTCAATTTTAAATGGTCTGTTCTCTAAGCACCTGCGGCTTTGAAGATTACGTTCTCCTTGCGTAACTCACGCTTTGCGCTCGAAAAAAAAGGAAAAATATAGACAAAACCTTGATCAAAACTGACGGATGTCCTAAAAACAAAAATTGCATAATTTGGAAGATAATCTAACTTTTTGAATCTTGTTCTCATCAAAATCTTTTATCGGCATAATATTAAAATATATTTGGTATCCAGTAAAAATTTTGATTAAAATTTCTTAATTTGTTAGAAAAATAGTTTTTTCTATCTTCTGAAAATATACAAAAAGTCCGGACAGTCTGTACATTTGGTCCTAGCTGCATGCGGTCTAGTTAAACTTACAGACAAATTTATCTGAATGAACTACTATTTACTACATTTCAAAATCAAATTGTTTAATTTAACAAAAATATAATATTTCTTATAAAAATATTGATTCTCCTTTTCTACAGGTAAAAATAACAAAGTTTGTACACTATCGGTACCGGTGAAAAACTTGTCGATACCGGTAAGCCAAAATTGCGAGTACCGAAAATTTGTTGTTCACCAGTGTTTTGAAAATCATATTTTAAACATACCCCTTTCGAACGTCTTGTAAGGGGGGACGCAAGGCACCCCTGTGATGGGTCACAGAAATAATTTTGGTCCGCATCTTTAGCCCGGACGTGTAGTTAAAGCTAAACTTACGGGCAGTCCGCACTTTTAGTCTAGCCGAGTTAAACGTATGGACAGTCCGTACTGTGAGCCCAAACGAACTAAAAGTATAGACAGTCCGTCATTTTAGACTATGCCAAAAATTTTATTAGGATAGTTGTCAAATATAGTTGATAGCTAGTAAGCATTTTAATTGAAATTTCCGAAAAATATTTAAAATGCTCTAAATATTTTAATTTTCGTTGGGAATATTTGCTTAACGAACTTGTCTTTCATTTTGGGACCATAAAAAAGTTGATTAAATGCTGTGTCGATTGGACAAATCCTTCAAAAGTTACCGTGGCTACAACGTTCAGCTAAGGAAACAGAATAACATACAGACAGGTAGACGCGGACAAAATTTTATGATTTTGGGACTCTGCGAGTGACAAAATATAAAGACCCGGTCGAAAGTAGAAGCCGAAAATTTGGAGGATTATACTACACACTCATGAATGAAAATGTGATATTAAAAATCAATTTGTAATCAAATAATAATTATAATCTTTAAAGTATTTTAAACATATACATATAGACGTAATAAATTCCGAAAAATTATAAACAATGTAATTGTTAAATTTTTATTTAAAATAGAAAAACACCTGAATATATTGCATAAGTCAAATACAGTGATGGCTTTAGGCTTTCGATGGGACTTTTAGTTTAATTTATAAAGAATCGGATATCTATGGCTAGATCCTATTGTAGCAAAGAGTCAGCCTGGAGGGAATAAAACCAATAGTTAGTTTATCAATTATTGACTATTGAGACTTCTGAGAAGTTGTGTAATGATTAAGCCTTCTCTTGGTAAATGATTTGTTTATATTTTTTATCTTTAAACATTAAGAACATGGACAAATGTTTATAACATTGAAATTGCTTGAATAATTTATTCATCAGAATGGTTGAAAAATACCCAAATTAATTTCGGTAAGGAACCTGCTCATGTCCTTGAAATTGCATTCTGACTGTGAAACTAACCCTAGCACATTTAACGAACTCTGTTTAATAACTGCATGTATTACGAAGGTTACTTGTGTGATTATTTGAAATTTTTTAATTTAGTGGGTGTTTTGTGTTGTGAACCTTGTGACTTGATTTGCTAAAAGTGGTAGGGTTCTGTTTTGGGGATTCCCGAATATTTATATAGGGTTGGGAAAATAACATGGACTTTTCTGAAGGTTCATTGCGTGACAAGTGTCAATTTAAAATAAATAATAAAAATAATAAAAAACTGTTTAATTCAACCAAACAAGACCAATTTTCAACAAAAGAGTTGAATTTTCTAACAAAATGATATTATCAACAATTATTTCATTAGAAAACATATTTATACCTTTATGAATAACTTTCACGCTGGAATTTTATTGTTCCTCAAAATTTGCTCGACTTCCCATGAGCATGATTGGCTGAATTACAGCGAGTTGAAGTGAAAAATTGTTTGATTGAAAATGAGCTTTTCGACCAATGCCGTTTAGCGATAACAATTTACAGTCGGTCACAGAATCCGGCTCCTTAATTATAATCTTTTTCACAACTCATTTCTTGTTGCAGAATTAAGTTCACAGTCGAAGCTTTTGCCTGGTGATGAAGCTGATCCTAGTGTTCCTCGTCAGGTACCTCTTGCTTCTTCTTCCGAGAGACAGTCTGCTATAAGGTCTCTTCCTCCTACCAGACCTCAGTCCTCTGCCGTGTCTCTTCCATCTGCTGACCCTCATCTTCGTGCCAGGTCCAGGTCTCCTCAAGCCAGGCCAACTTTTCGTAGACTACTTGGATATAAAATTGATGACCTCAGACTTATTCGACTTAAGCCCCACAACAATCCCAATCGGATATTCGAACTTCAAAGGTATACTTTTCCTCTCGATAAACCAATTCGATTGAGAGACCAAGGCCATCGTCTCTGCCCCATGCCAACCGGAGAACAAATTGTATTGTCAACGTCTAATGGTGACGTCTTTGCGATGTTTGAGAAACATCTACGCGGAAAGACGGTTTTTCGTGGAATATATAAACCTGATGATACGATAGGGTCAAAACGGGCGAAGATAAACATGTACAGTAAGGAGGTTAAAGGACTGACCGCTGCAGAAATCGTGGAATGTCCATTGGCCAACCACGACGTAATCAAACGTTCTTTTGAAGTATATCGTGTGAACGAGAATTCTTCACAGAGCTAATAAAAAAATGTGCGCTTCTGTCGGATCTGGCGCTTTGCTTTCTGTCTCCACCCTTCATGACAGTGAATTTTGTTTGGACGCGAAATTTAAAAAAAAATTTCGAAGCGAAATCTATCCAATCACTTGAAATATTTCAAATTTGTTAATTTTGTTAGTTATAAAATCATTCAGTTTACACTGCGTAGTTATTAAATCTTTCAGTTTAAATATTTTCTATTTCAAACTTAAATTTTTTGATTATAAAATTTTTTAATGCAGCTTGATTTCGGGTGAGACGTTCTGTATAACTCTAATGTACTTATTCTTAAAACTGTAAATAGTGGATTTGTATCGAATTTTTTCCCCAAAAGAATAAATCATGATTTATTAACATTCAGACCTTCATTTTAAATTGGTAAGAAGCGACAGTACAGATGATTTTTTAAATTAAACTGTAGTTCGAGTATTAACAATTGAACAAAAATAAATTTGAGAAGGATATATTCAGAATCTGTATAATAATAAAATGCTTTTATTCAATTTGACATCATATTCTGTTTCAGTCTAAAAGACACGACTTTTAATTAATTCGACATTTGTAATTTAAAAAAGAATATTTTTCAATATTTAGCAATGTTTGGCTGCTTAATTGAAATCAGCTATTGTAAATGAAATATTCAAAACGAAACAATGTTAAAACTAGATTAATTGAAATTATTATATAAAACTTCTTTGAAATTATATAATTTAACTTCATATTTACAAAGTTACAGTAGAGAAATAATTGTAATCGTTCAATATTTAGCTTCTTGAACCTAAAATTGCTTAAAATTATTAAAATTAAAATGATTAAATAAATGATTAAATTAAAATGATATAATTGAACAAAATCACAAATTTATTGATTTATTCTTTAATTTGGAGTATTGGATACGACAGCTCAGCGTAAATTTATAATTTTCAGCAAAAAATCTTTGAACTGTTCAAGTTATAAAAGTTTAAAATGTAAAACTTGACATTTCAATGGCGCTCGAATTAAGTTTTTTGAAAAATGTACTTTGAAGCAGATCTGCTCATTTATGTGTTGCAAAATAAAGTAAAAATTTTATTCTTCAGCGTTATTTTTTTATTTTAGTTACCATAAGAACTGTAAACAAACAGTTTTTTTGCGACAAATAAAGAATTTCCCTTTTTACCTTTTCCTAGAAAAGTCTTTTTTTTTTAATTTTAATTATTAAAACAATTTCAAAAAACAACTAGCGTGATTTGATGAAAAGTTGAAGTAGGAATGAAAGTGAAAAAAGTTACCTATTCGCCCCCCTGATTCGTTGTGGCGATCATAATATGCAGCATGTAACTAACTTCAGGAAGAACGTGAATTACTTTAAATAATATTTTAAATAATGATATCTTAAATGATAAAATTTTCCTAAGTTAGTTGTCGTGCCAAAAAATCAGGTTTAAAACTTACGAAGAATAATAATTTAAACAATGATTTTCGTAATTGAATTTCTTCTCACTGTCTCTTCTTATCAATTTATTAAAAATTATGCACTTATTTGCGTAAAAAAATGTTTTCTTTCAAGAAAATTGTTTTACCGATTTCAGCCATAGAAAACTTACATTTTTTTTGACGAAGGCTGGTGAAAAATGTTCTAACAACACACCGAGAAGGGTCCGCACTTCTTCACTTCCATTTACTGCTAACTCATGTCCTCGGAACCGCTTGCGCATTACTTCAAGGAAATGGAAGTAAGGCCATTTCGCCGTGCCTCGGCGCTAATCTTTTTGTGCCAAATTGGACTTTCTCTGGGCTTCTTTCTGGGCCTGCCCAGCCATGATATAAGCATCGTCCTCATTAGTGCGACAATGTTGCAAAACGGGCTCGTCGGCTTTCGACATCATGGCTGGGTGAAGCTAGTTATACCTCCATCTTTTTCCGTACACGACAGGACACCCATCCCACCTACAGGTGTCTTGCTTGTACTATTTTCTGCGCATGTTCTTCTGTCACTTCCACGAATGCCTTCAGCGTTCCTCTCAAGGCCCTTTTCATGAGAGAGACTTTTATCTGCTCAGGTAGTTCTCCTTCAAGACATTTCTTGACCGCCGTCTCAACCTCCTCCGCAACTGTAATGGTGTCGAGGTCAAAGACCTCGACCTCAGTGCGAGGGACATGCTCCGTCACACTATCCCCTTTTCCAATAACCTCTCTAATAGCAGCAGATACTTATGATCTGCCGTCCGCTGCAAGTCCTACTTCCACAAGGACCTTCCCGTTTCTGGTTTCTCTGACACCCTTAATTATAACACCAAGGATGTCAGGTTTCACCGTACGTTTGAGGACCTTGAGGACCTCTGCGTAGCTTAAACCCTCGGCAGGTTTTATAATAACCGCCTCGGGTCTAGCTCGTCTTTCTCTCACCTTCTTCTTCCTAGCTTGGGTTGCCTGTGTAGGACCCCTTTCTCGTCCTTCTTAGGCGTTCAGGTCGTCACTGCAGCAGGACGGGTCCTCCCCTTCTTGTGCTGTGGCCTCGAGGTGCTCGTCTCTACAGGGCTCAGAGTGGTCTCCATCTTTCTGTCTCTCTCTCTCTCTCTTCCGGCACTGGGATGAGGGAGTTACCACCGCGTCTTCATTCGTCTGGATTGCCCTGCTGGCCACATTTCCTCGCCCTGCCTTCTTCCTCACTTCGTTGCCTCTCTGCCTCACAGTCTGGCTCAACGCTTGTTCGTGGTAGCTGAACTTATTTTTCAGAGAATTCGTATTCCCGATAAGCTCATCCAGATGACGACTCGCGCTACTTACACCATCACGGATTTCTAGATACATGTTCCTCTTCGTTACACAAGAAACCTTCATCTTACTGATGATCTTTTGTAGAGTTTCAATAAGCTCTTTATTCTTATCTAGTTCCTCGCGAAACCTAATCTTCATTTACTTGACATCCGACCATTCCCTCCATTTCCCGTACCAACCATATCTGGGAGGCGTTCCCCTATCCGCAACCTTGAGAGGGCGCCCGATGGGGGACGAGCAACCCCACGCGGGACATTCAAAATTGGAAACAGTGTAGTTGTGGAGAATGTTTCCTTCGAAAAAAGAAGCTATTATTTGATAAAATGTAATTATTTTCTAAAATTTGTTAAACGCGACATCAATAGAAAAATCAATTGCAATAAATCATTGTTAAAATGAATGTTTTTTGTAAGTTAATAGTATATTATGCTCCCCCTTTGCGCATACGATATTTTTTATATCAAATGGACGATTTATGACATTTCTCGAAATACAGTTATGACTTCAGTCCACATTAGATTTCAAATGAAGTATAAAATTTATTTTTTACGGTGTGTGGGCTGATAATAATAAAATGCGAGCTCATAAACGTATAATTTTCATTATTCACATCGGATGTCACTTTTCAGTCACTAGACCGTAAAATGTAGAGCTTCAGTCCCGCTTCATAGGCGTCAAAAAGGGCGAAAATCATGCATGTGTCATAAAAATATTTTTTTTTCATCAAACCCTTGTAGCTGGTGCGAGGGCTTGTGAATCATTGGTCTATTACTATTGGGTTGACGGGAGCGATAAGGCCTCAGCAACACTGTACACTGCCGATTCTAGAGATGAGGCAAGATAAAATAAGAAAACGCTTCAACTTCACCAAAACTTTCCGCGTCTGCATTCCAAGCAGGGATATGTGGAAAGCAAATGGTGACCGGCTCCTCCAAGGGGAAATCATGTATACAGATAGATCAAGGGGAGAGGAAGGGCCAGGTGCAGGAATCTATGACATCACGTTTTAAGGAAAGCTGGCTTTTACATGGCAAGTTGATATAATGTCTACTGTAATGGCCCATTTAAGATTATAAAAAACTAATATGAATTCCACAAATTATGCTAAAAGGATGGAAGAAAAGTATTTCATCCTTTCCTACTTTTGAACTAATGTTTTAGAAATTACTCAAAAATCATTTTCTTCTCTTGTTTTTTTATTATGTAGAGATATTATTCTTAATAGAAAAATAAGTGATTCACACAATAAATTGTCTACGTTCGAAAACGAGAAATAAGTAAATTTGTTAGTGATAATTTGTTATCAGAATTGTTATCGTTTAGTTTTAGGTTGTGATATATGGTTATAAATGATAAATAGTTTTACCTAACCTAACGATGGAATCAGTGTATGTATGCATTCAAACACGCATAGAAAAAACAAAATATAATCTTTGCAGCGATTTCAGAGTAATCTTTACCCGCAACAAAAATTCAATTCTGCTTCTTATGTGCAGCAAATCAAGCAGATGCCCATTTTTCCCATTACATTGTTTACGGCAATTAAAGAAATAATCTATAATAAATTAATCTATAATGAAATTTTCCACTCATCGAGAATAAATTCAATAATTTTATTTGTTTTGAGGAAATGCGAAAAAATAGAACAAAGGATAGGTGGCAATAATACCAAGAACTATGCATTTTTTTATTTGAATTGAAAATTTTGAAGATCAAAAGTCAAGTTTTCAAATCTAAATCTTACAAATTG
The DNA here is from genome assembly GCA_932195095.1 of Andricus curvator. Lineage (NCBI taxonomy): Eukaryota > Metazoa > Arthropoda > Insecta > Hymenoptera > Cynipidae > Andricus > Andricus curvator. Next base: position 114,036 of record CAKNYM010041654.1, read on the forward strand.
GAGAAATTTCGAATGTAAATCATGAAAATTCCAAAATTTAGTAATTGAAAAACTTAAAAGTTACATAGTTTTTAGTCGAAAATTTTCAATATTAGAAACTCTCTAATTATAGAAATGTACAATCCATATTCGTACAATTTTGAAAAGTGAAAATCGAAAACTCTTCAATTATAATGGTGTATCAATAAACATGCTAAAATTTCGATTATTTTGAAGATGAAAAGTTAAATTCAAAATTCTAAATATACCAAAATGAAGAAATTTAGGATCTGAACAATTAAAATTCTGGAATTAAGTAATTGCGAAACTTAAAATTTGTACAGTTTTTAATCGAAAATTTCAAAAATTCAAAATTCTTCAACAATAAACATTGATAATCTATGCCGCAACAATTTTCAAGAGACATAATTGAGACCTCTTCAATTTCAAAGATGTATAAATAAAAATTAAAAATTTTCAATGGTTTTGAGAATTTAAATTCAAGTTCTTAATTGTAAATATCGCAATTTGAAGAAATTTCGAATCTAGGTAAATCATCAAAATTACCAAATTCACTAATTGAAAAACTTAAGCGTTGCAGAGCGTTGCAGAGACTGCACTAAAAAATTAATATGCCTATAAATTATACAGAGTAGTTGAAAAAATGACAATTCTGTTAGCAGTTAGGGCAATATGGTGTTTTAAAAAAACTCGCGCCTGAAAACTCAAAATCATGTGACTCTCTAAATTTTGAAAATTCAATGAAAAAAAATTTGAATGTCCTTGTGGGGATTACCAAAACATAAAACAGAAAAAGCCTTGATAACCATAATAGATTTGCATTTAAATCTCTTTATTTAATTTTGATCTGACTACGGATTACAAAGAATATTATATCTTAGTCCATCTTTTTCCTATCGAATTAATAATACACATACTGTAGAGTATCTTCATGGGAAGCAACTTCTTTAAACCAACGTGGAAATATTGGGTGACGTCTGCCTACAGGACATTCCTTCATTTCAATTGTGGTCATATCGTCAACTGCACCGCTTATCATGTTAATTTTTAGTCTCGAACGATGTCGATCTGCCTTATATATTCCAAGAAGAATTCCAGTATACTCCAGTATTGCAAAAACGACACCTTTGGATGTTGATAAAACAATATATTCTCGGGTTGGCACGGGCACAAATAAATCCTCTTCTGCTCGCAATCTAACTGGTAAACCAAAAGGAATAACATATCTTCTAAATTCGAATTGCCGGTTCTGATTTGTCTGGGGAATAAGCCGAATATATCCAAGTTTTGCAAGCGCATATCCAAGTACTTCATGAGAAGGCGGCCTGCCCGGAGGAGAAATTTGTCTGGCAGAAGAAGAACTAGGATTACGTTTGACATTGGGATTCCGTTCAGACTGTAGTGAATCGTAATTTGCAGAAGTTTTTATGAAACTTTTTGATAAGATTGGTTGACTTTTGCCTACTGGACAATCCCTTCTTTCATCTGGAGTCAAATTATCAACTGCGCCGCTTATCATATTTATTTTTATTCGCGATTTATTTTTATCTGTCCTATACATTGCACGAAGAGTCCCACTATCATCCAATATCGCAAAAATATCATCATTGGATGTTGATAATACAATATATTCTCGGGTCGTCACGGGCACATATCTATTTAGTTCTATTCGAAATCTAATTGGCATACCAGCAGGAATAACGTATCTTCGAAATTCAAATTGCTGGTCTTGATTTCTGCGAGGAATAAGCCGAACGTAGCCAAGTTCTTCTATTGTACATCCAAGTACTCGATCTAAAGAAAGCCTGCCCAGAGGAGAAATGGATCTGGCACGAAGTGGAGGCTCCTGAGGAGATATCCTGTCAGGTGAATGTCGTCTGGCAGAAGAAGAACCAGGATTACGTTCGCCATTAGGACTCCTGCTAGCAGGAAACCTGGACTTGCCACGAAACGGAGCCTCCTCTGGAGAAATCCGGTCAGGCAAATGTTGTTGTCCAGCAGCAGAAGAAGAAGAAAAAGAAAGACCAGGATCACGTTTGCTATTAGGTTTCTCGTCGGGCTGTGAACTGCGTTCTGCAAGAAGAAATAGAAGATTATTTTTTTTTTCTTCAGCACATTCATGTCTAAAATATTTAGGTGAATTCAACGTTTCTTTGCAGAAAGCATCTTCCTGATGCTTCAATAAAAATTATGAGAAATAATTTATAATTATCAGAACTCTCCACCGTACAATTTTCTTGTTTAGTATGCATATATTTTTTGTAGAAGACGAGTGCATAAACGCTTTAATAACCTTAATGACAATGAACGATTTTCTGCTATACGAAAACCTCCATAAAATAAACAGTTCTTAATGTATCAAATTCTTCATCGAACTCGTTCGAATTCAAAAGAACATTAGACGCATTAATAATATACGTTAGTCACTTTTGGTTAGGTTTAGTCACATTTTTGGTTAAAAATTATTATGTCAAGGGACTGTATTTAAAAACAAAATCTCATTTGGAAATAACGTTTAGACTTGATTTTAGTTTTGTCTCTCTATTGACTTTTATGTTCTATATATAGATATATTAAAAATGTATGTATTGACATACATGTATAATAATAATGATATATAATATACAAAATACTAGCAGTTACCCGCAGTCATTTGCATTTCATTCCCCTGTCTCACGATCTGCTCGTACAGCCAAGCAACACTAACTGCAGCAGGGAAACCCTACATAACATCAGAACTGGTTTGGGAATGCAAAATAGCATTAAACCAACTAGCAGAAAAAAACAAAGTGGCTCCCATATGGGTCCCTGGTCACACATGGATCAAGGGCAATGAAAAGGCGAATTGGTTGGCAAAATGCAGCGCAGCAAGTGAATACATAGGACCGGAACCGGTACTGGGACTAGCGTCTTGTTGCATCGAAAGCTGGATCCGAACGAAACACTGGGAATACTGGAAACAAATGCAGCGTCGCCGACAGAGAAAATCCTTCCGGGTCTATACGCACAGGATGAACAGAACCAGGGAAATCCTGGGTTTATCCAAGAAGGATATGAGGACCGTGTTTCGGATCCTAACTGGGCACAACCGCTTGAACTATCATATACAAAAAATGGGGTATAACCTCAAGACAGAGTGCAAGAAACGCGGCAAGCATGATGAAACCTGAATAGATTAATCCAGTGCCCGGTAATAGCTAGGGTTAGACAGCATACCCTCGGGGCCCATTTTATGGAACCCGAGGAAATTCTAACGCGATCAGTGATTGAAATACTAGGCTTGACCAAGAGGTCTAGGGTCAATTACTGAGAGCGAATAATTAAGACTGTGGCACAATAGGTTTTATAGCTTATCATAGGGGCTTCCCGCGCGCTTTAAAACTAAATGACTGACTACCTTGAGATACCTGAGAAAATTAGTAATGATTTTTCGTTCACAAAAATTATTTTACAAGTTTTTAATAAATTTAAAAAGATTTCTGAAAATGGCGAACAATTCAGAAAGATTTCTTTTCTATCCTTTTTGGTTGAAAATGTAACTGCTCGGTTGAAAATAAATCTGTTTTGCTTGACGATTCAACTATTCTACTGAAAATGTGTCTTTTTACAATCAATTCCACCCTTTTATTGAAAATTAAAATTTTCGTTTGTCTGAATATAAAATTATTTTTTATTGACACATTATATATTATTTGTTTTGTTGAGAATTCGTAGTTCTTGGTTGAAGATTTACTTGTTTGGATGAATATGAGATTTTCTGTTGAAATTTCGTATTTTTGGTTTGAAAAAGTAAACTTTCTTATTGAAAATTCAACTATTATAAAAAAAAACCATACCGCGGGCGACCTCCCCTCTCGGCCCCGCGGCTCCTTTCATCCACCGGCGTCAATTCTTCGAACGCCGGACCTACCGTCGATCAGACCAACTGTAGCGTTTTCTGGTTGACGAGGCACAGAAGATTTCACTCCAAGGTCAAACTTGTCAAAATTGCGAGTGACCGTGTTTCGAACGCATCGCATTGTCTACACCTCGCTTGTAGAACTCTCTGGAGCCCGAGCCAGCAGTTCTAGGAATCCGTAAATCGGTTGTTCTTTTATCAAGAGACGAGTTTAGTGAAATTAATGCTTTCAATGATTCTATTGCTCACGGAGAAGAAAAAAGATGACTTTCAAAAAATGTTAATGTACATTCCCGATGAAAGAAAGCGAACAATTTTACATAAAAATTCTCGAGTAATAAAAAAGTGTATTTGAGAAAACTGTTGCAACCGACGCCCCTAAACAAAAATGAACAAGTATTTACAGATATTCATACCTGAACACATTTTTTAATAATATACTGTAGCGAAAATGAACTTAATAAAAATGAAACTCCCATACCCCTTGGGTATGACCTGTGTGGCTTATCTTATAATAACAATTGTCTAGTCATTTTACATGTACATCGTTTGAAATTATTTCGTTAAAAGTGTTGGGATTGGCTTCAAAGGGCTGCTGGAAATATAATAATGGAATGGGAACGATACCCTTAAGTCTCCTAAGGGTGACTTGTTGTGACCTTATTAGATATTTTGGACTTGGAACTGTTTTTTGAAATACTGTTTGGGAAAAATATTCATAAATGGATAGTGATTGATGTAAGGATTGTTTTTTTGGGGACTCGAAAATTCGAGAGCGTATTTGCGTGTCTCGTTTGGGTATCCAGAAGGAAGTTTACTGGTCTTTCTGAGGTTCCGAAATGATTCTCGAATTTTTCTGCTACCAGAGTAAAAATAATTCGTCTTGGCTAAGTCTTTATCCAAGACATAGCCAAGATACAGCCAAGACGTTTTTGTAAATCTCGCCCCTGGCCGCCAGCGAAAATTCATCTTTCGTCTTCAAGTCAAAATTTGTCGTCTTCAAGCCAGACTCAAGGACACCGACGACAAAAAGAATGGTACAAAGTTGGTTTCTTCTACGTCCAAATATGGTAGCTTTTTGCTCCTGTAGTTAATATTTTTATAATTTTAGTTCTTATGAATGTTTTTAAACGAACCCTACTCCATATCCGAATCATAATCCTTGTGGAAAATTTCCTGATACCAGTCAAAATTGTTACTCCAAACTATCATTGTGTTAGAAACTTCTCTCAACGAACTTCAAATTGTCATTCTTTTAAAAGATTTTGCCAGCGAAATGGTTCAAAATAGTGCATACGTTTTTGGTTAACAATAGTATATTAAACCAGAGAATGTTTTTAATTTGGTTAGTCTTTACGGAAATTATCATTATTTGTACCGTACCTTTTGAAGTGGGTGGAGAAATAATAATAAATCTTCAAGAATGGTGCAAATTATAATTATTATTAATATAATTTGATACATTATTCACTGAAGAAGTGGAAAAAGGATTCCATCCCAACTCCTTCGAATTCGATTCAAAAGTAAACTTCGGAGAACCTTATACTTAGCTAAATAACAAACTTATTCGAAGGAAGAAATAATTTCTACGAAATATTGTATTTACTATTTATACAATCTATTATTTGAACCTTAAACATACATTTTTGAGACTCGTTTAAAATTCGATTTTTATTTATTCTCTTTCACGCGTCTTCACCGTGAAGGAAGACAAACAATTTGATATCTCACGCACTATATAAATTATTAGTTGAGAAAAATGAAAATTCTCCTGTTGCAGATTCAACTATTTCGTTGAAAATTCGTCTTTCTGCTTATATAAAACTATCTTAGATTTGAAATTCAAATCGCATTTAGTTGGAATATTAACTGTTACACTTTTTGTGGAGAATTCGTCATTTTTAGTTGAAAATTTGCATAGAACATCGTTCCTGTGTTCTTTCCTCTTTTCTTTTAATGGGAAAATTACTTAAGACAAACGGAGGAGAATACCTGCGTTCGTTCTCTACTCTTCTTAAAATTATATATATGATATATAGTTATAAATTTACAAGTAGAATCAAGGAAAATGCCCCCTAGTCACATGCATACTCGCCCTGTTAAATTGAAGACACGAAAAAAAGAACACCTAAATGCAGCAATAAACTCTTATTTATATTTTCTATTTTATTTTCACATATACCCTTATGTCTGAGGAGAAATAGCAGAATTTGCAAAGTCTTAACAAAATACACTCACAAAAATATGAAAAGGTCAATAAATTTTTTATTTGAGTTAGTGATAACCACAGGAAATTAAACATGCTAGTTTTTTGGCTAATAAGGGGTCCTCAAAAGTAGATTTTTCAACCATAGGGATACACCTTGTCCAATAGTTGAATGTTTAACTCGGAACGATCTTTAGGTCTTGACAAAAAAAGCTTGTTAAGCGAGCGGAAATGTAGGACCTCTAATGTGGACAAAATGAATATAAGAATGAATAGTGAATTATTATAGTAAATTGTTTTTTTATTTGAATCAAACATTACATTACATTGACAAATGTTCTGCGTCGCAAGTGCACCTTTCTAACGCGTTCTCCCTTGGAAAAGAGTCTACTGATTCTAAACCCCAGCGGCTGCGCCGACTTTTTAAATATCTGTACTAGTATTCACCTACAATATTTTAGTAGCACACGAGGAAAATCGCAGTAAAACCTGTGTATAGTGCAGCAAACTTAAGCGTACTTAAGTATACGGATCCACCAAGACTCGAACTCTCATATTCTTAGCGCTGAATACTACAGTGCCAGTTCAACTGTCATTACATTTACATTCACATTGTTATGTTTTATTTGCGATGCTTTGAACACTAACACATGGACTATCATCTTGTATTGTACCAAGTACGCATGAGTCCGTGGCTTTTAAGATGCTTCCAAAAAATTTTTTGGTTGAATCAGCAAAATATTTTGCTTGCCTCTAGTGAAATCTCTTTTTTCAATTATTTTATGGATTCAACAAACAATTGTTGTTGAATTAATACCATATTTGTGACATCAATAAAACGATTCAACCAAAAACTTTGATTCACTGTAGCAAACAAATATGGTCAAGTGAACAAAAATTATGTTTATTCAACCAAGACTTTTTCTGAAATCAACCCAATGCGGTAAACAAAACCATTTTGCTGAACAAAGGAAATAACTGATATTACTACGACATGAATTCTGCGATGTACACAATAATAACATTACGTCTTCAGGCAGAGAACTTTTTCGTGACGTTGAAAGAGAATTTATTGTGATAAGGTTCTGTCATTGGAGAATATTCAGCAATGTGAATCACCTGGGAATTTGTGTTTTTTCAAGTTCCTAATATTACATGCGAAGATAAAATATTTTTCCTCCATCTGGGCTTCATTAATTATTTATATTTGTTATGGCGTCGTCTGTCGCATCACCTGAGCATTCATGTTTTTTAAAGACGCCTCATTCTATGCCCGTTTATATTAAATTTTCCATGGTGGAATATATAACGCGTAAATTCACGATCATATGCATTACTGTATTCTGTCTCCATTTTTCTAATGCTGTGTTCCATGTATTCTGGATGCATGTATATAATACGTGCTAGCACTACTTCCATACAGTCTGCTCGAGCGTTTGCCTGTGTGCATGCTCTAATATGTGCTTGTTTGTATACCGGATCGTTCGACGTTGATAAGTGTGTAGAAGCAGCTTCATCGCGCGCAAGAACAAGTACCAAATAATGCCTTGAACCCAATTTCCGAAGTAAATCGCGGGGAAGATTAACCCACCGGTTGCTAATCGTGTCATATACGATAAATACATTTTCCAGGCCAAATAAAGAGCATAGATCGTCAATTAAAATCAGTTCAGTTGTGATCTCTTTCTTCCATCCAAATATTATATAACCCCTTTTGAAGAGTTTTATCTCATCATGGACAATAATACCTTTATCACCAAATGTTTCGAAATTACGGAACTGATGTTCAAACAAAAATTCTTCGGCCGGAGGAATGATACCGTTGTTTCCAGGAAATAAATTCTCCAAAGTTGTCGGTTCTGATTTTATTAATTCTGTAAGAATAAACAGCAATAGGTGAATGTTAATGTGATAGTTATATTATATAATATAAACAAAGATTTTGTTTCATCGATCGAATATTTCTATTCAGTTATGGTTGTCGACCAGATAAATGTAATGAATAAATTAGTGTTAAGTGTTTTTCGTCTACTGGTCAAAAATCAATAACTCTCAATGTTGATTTTTAATTTTGAAGTTGTGAAAAAATTGTCTCTACCTCGGCTGTGATCTGAACCCCAGGTCTTTCAGATTTCCGGTCTTATGCTCTCACTCACTGAGCTACGGAGGGACGAGATTAATTTCTTCACAACCGCTACAAGTTGAATTACGACGTAATTTCTGATACTCTTAAGGTTAATTTCTCTAACAAAAAGTTATATATTTGTTGCTGTTATGGTTGTCGACCAGTTATGGTAAATGTAATAAATAAATGAGTGTAAAGTTTTTTTTGTCTACTGGTGAAAAATTCATATTTTTCAATATTGATTTTTCTTTTTTAAGTTGTGAAAAAATTGTCTCCAGCTCCGTTGGGATCCGAACCCAGCTCTTTCAGATATCTGGTATGATGCTCTCACCCATGACTTAACCAAGACCTTACCAATACCCGGGTTTGTATCCCACCGGAGCTAGAGACAATTTTTTCACAACATAAAAATCAAAAATCAAGATTGAAAATTATTGATTTTTGACTAGTAGACAAAAAACACTTAACACCAATTTATAATTCTCTAACATTCACCTTTTTTGGTTGAAAACCATTCCTTTTGATAGAAAATTTATCTATCCATACGAAAACTCAACTTAGGATTATGAATATAATAATATTATAAAATATTCACCAATATAATTAAGGAAAACGACAAAAGCGAGCAGAAGAGTACCAGCTGCGATCCGCATTTTCTAATATAGTTGATGACAGTAGATGGCAGTAGATGACAGTAAATGATACTGATTCAGAGATAAATGAAATTTTCTAGAAGATTTTTTCATACGTATACAAGTAGGCTCTCCATATTCCACGTAGCTAATTTTGATTGGCCGATTCCCCGTTTTTCACCCCCTACCCCCCTTCCTACAATAAATTTGCGCACGTGGTGTATGGATGGAACCTAGCCAAGATTTCACACACACACACACACACACACACACACACACTGGATTCCTGTCTGTCATAAAACAACGTGCGTCATTTGAACAATTATATCAACAAACGCTCATAGTTTAAACAAGGAATCCAGAAAAACATAAATTTATTGATCCAACCTTATCTCTTCCGAGGTTTCCAATATGCTACATACTTGTATGACGAATTCATGTGATAGCGCTTTTTGACTATAGCAATAATCAATGATAATAATAATCAGCGAGAGGCTTTTGTTTTTTCTGTTGTCTTTTTTCTTTCGTCATATCGCAATTTTTTTCTAACAAGAATAAAAAAAATGGTTTAATTACCTCCAAGAATAGTTGAATTTTAAATCTGAAAGGACGAATTGTCTACAAGACAGTAGAGTTTCCAACTAAAAAGGATAGTTTTCAACAGAATTGTAAAATTTGCAACAAAATGATTACTTTTCAAACCAAGTAATAAACTTTGTGATCAGAAGAGAGAAGTTGTAAAAAAATACATAAAATCATTATTTTCTGGTAAGCCTGATCCATTCAAGTCCTGTAGCACTGGGGTTAAAACCTCTGGTAATATACCTTTTCATTTTCGAAGCCTTGGTGAACTCATTCTCGCTGCTCAAGTATCGTTAATGTCCTTCTGCAAGAACTGCCAGACAACGCCACCTTATTGCGTATGCGCATGTAAAAATTGTTCTTTTACTAATGTAGCCCTAGAATTCCTGTATGCACTTATTTACTATCAGTGATACCCTGCGGCTGCATCCGGCTTTGTTAGAAGTACTCGAATTTCTCTGGACGTTCGGTCAGGGGAGACGAAAATGCAAGAAACCTCCTTCTGAGTTTAGCCGGTTTTTCGACAGTCGAATTTATTGCCAGACATTCGGCACAAAAAGAGGCATCCACGATTAAACAAGTAGTAGTTGATATTTCAAAAAAATCGGTGAACTTTTAACCAAGTACTTGAAAATCTGAATAAGAATAACTTTCAACTAAATAGTTGCATTTTTCACAAAAAAAAATATTGTTTACGAAATACTGACAAGGTGTGAATAATAGCGTGGTAAATCTTTACCCGCAACTTTGCATGTCTGCCTCTCCTTTTTATCATGAACAAGGTTACTCTCACTACTGCCGGATCGAGAATCCGAAATGGCTGGCTATTTGAACTGTCTCTTAGAATTTAAGCTAAGTACTCAACAGAAAATTGATCTTTTTTCAAATTCTGCCGACAAAATTCAGACAAATTAGCTCTCATCCCAAAAGATTACTTTCAACTCAGTTTCTTTATTCCTTCCGCATATTCTATTTACTGAAGTTTGGAAAACAAAGAGCTTATCTGTTTTGTACCGTGCATACAGGCTGATGCATCATCAACATATGCTCATCAATAACTTCTGGTTTATTTATCCTATATTCTTAGATTTCGCGATCTCATCACACTTCCCTCTACTAACTGTAAAGCTAAATTGTAATCGCTGCATTTCATAGCAAAACTGCACCATGATCACTGCAATTCTACAATATATGCAATGCAACTCTCTAACATATTTTTCTGAATTTCAGTTCCTGAAATGACTTAAATGAAAAAACAATAAACACCACTCGCCCGTATGTCAATCAATACCGAAATCTTAATTAGCACAGGAAACATTCAGAAAGCAAGGAATCACCCTACCCAACTGATTTGGATACACCTCCAGGCCACTACTCACCCATACGTCACACTCAACTCCTCATTTATGTGCAACTAAAACGCTGAGGCCACTGATTTTTCAACTAAAACAAATCCACTCAAACCGTAATAGAGAAAACCTCAATTCCTCGCATGATTCAGTATGAAACATGTATTGCAATAATATCACGCGTCGAAAACAAACCCTAATACTTAGCTTTTCTCATTCTGGCTTTCGCCAAATAGAACTTGATGTGCGCCTTTTATCTTTATCTAAATTCGAACAAATAAAGAATTTCCCTTTTTACCTTTTCCTAGACATTAAAGTTTTAGGTATCCAATTACAAACTTTTAATTTTTAATATATTTTTATATTTATGTCGTTTCTATTTGTTTATATTATTTTAATTGTCAAAACAATTTGAAAAACACACAAACGTGATTTGCTGAAAAATTGAAGTAGAAATGAAAGTGAAAGAGTTACTGGAAGTTAGCTGGATTTAAGCAACTTCAGGAGGAATGTGAATTATTTTGAATAATATTCTTTTCTTTTAGGCTGTGTCTAGTCGCCCGAAAAAATTAGGGGGGTTTCACCAACATTGTTTCTATGGCCAATCACAGGGGTGCCTTCCCGCCCCCACCCGAAAATACGGGACGACTATCCAAGCTTATGAAAAATATTGCACTAGTCATCCCGAATTTCGGGACGACGAGACACTGCGTTTCTGTTAATGTGAAAATTACGTAAGACAAAAGGAAGAGAATACCCGTGTTCGTTTTCTAATCTTCTTAAAATTATATATATATATATATGATATATCATTATAAATTCATAAGTAGAATCAAGGAAAATGGCCCCTAGCCACTTGCTTACTCGCTCTGTTGAATTGAAGACTCGAAAACAAAAACACTTAAATTTAGCAATAAACTCTTATTCATATTTTCTATTTTGTTTTCACATATATCCCTATGTCTAAGAAGAAATAGCGGAATTCGCAAAATCTTATCGACATATACTCACAAGAACATGAAAAGGTCGATACATTTTTTAGTTGTGTTAGTGATGACCACAGGAAATTAAACATTATAGTTTTTCGGCTAATAAGGGGTCCCCAAGAGTACATTTTGCAACCATAGGGATACACTTCGCTTGTCAAGCGAGTGGAAATGTAGGAGCTCTAATGTGGACAAAATGAATGAAGGAATTAATCGTGGATTGATTATTATTGTTAATTTTGTTTTATTTGAATAAAAAATTACATTACATTGAAAAATTTTCTGCGTCACTAGTGCACCTTTCTAACGGCGTCTCCATAGGAAAAGACTCTACTGAGTCTAAACCACAGCGGCTGCGCCCAACTTTCTGAATATCTGTACTAGTATTCACCTACAATATTTTTGTAGTACACGAGGAAAATCGCAGTAAAACCTGTGTATAGTGCAGAAAACTTAAGCCTACTTAAGTATACGGTTATACCAAGACTCGAACTCTCATATTGTTAGCGCTGAATACTACAGTGCCAGTTCACTTGCCATTACATTTACATTCACATTGTTATCTTTTATTTGCGATGCTTTGAACACTTACACATGGACTGTCATTTTGTATTGTACCAAGTACGCATGAGTCCGTCGCTTTTAAGATGCTTCCAAAAAATGTTTTGGTTGAATCAGCAAAATATTTTGCTTGCCTCTAGTGAAATCTCTTTTTTCAATTATTTTATGGATTCAACAAAGAATCGTTGTTGAATTGATACCATATTTGTGACACCAATAAAGCGATTCAATCAAAAACTTTGATTCATTGTAGCAAACAAATATGGTCAACTAAACCAAAATTCTGTTTATTTTACCAAGGCTTTTTCTGAAGTCAACCAAATGCGGGGAACAAAACGATTTTGCTGAATAAAAGAAATAACTTATATCACTGCGACATGAATTCTGCGATTTCACCGCGATATACACAATAATAACATTGCATCTTCAGGCAGAGAAATTTCTCGTGACGTTGCAACAGAATTTATTGTGATAAGGTTCTATCTTTGGAGAATATTGAGTAATGGAGATCACCTGGGAATTGGTGTTTTTTCAAGTTTCTAATATTACATACGAAGTTCAAATACACCAGAGTCTCGATAGATGAACAATCTCGGGCGTTGCCTGAAAATAGCCTTGCTCATATAGCGCGTACAGCGAAACGTAAACAGTCAGGGCCGCCTGAACCGTTTCCATAATATTGCGCAATCTACTTGACTGAGTAGTATAGTGCATGCGTCCCTTCAGAGGCGGAGTCGCAACCTTCTCTCACCCTGCCCCCTGAGAAACTGCGTGGGCCAGAAATTTTTGGAATTCATATAATGCGTGCGATCGCGCGTTCAAATAGTGAGACACTGGTGTATTTCTCCTCCATCTGGGCTTCATTAATTATTTATATTTGTTAGGGCGTCGTCTGTCACACCACCTGAGCATTCATGTTTTGTTAAGGATGCCCCATTCTACGCCCGTTTATATTCAATTCCCCATGGTTTAATATATAACGCGTAAATACACGAGTATATGTATTACTGTATACTCTCTTGATTTTTCTAATGCTGTATTCCATGCGTGGTGGATAGATGTATAAAACTTGTGCTAGCCCTACTTCTATATAGTCTGCTCGAGCGTTTGCCTGTCTGCATGCTCTAATGTGTGCTTCTTTGTAGACTCGTTCGTTCGATGTTGACAAGTGTGTCGCAGCAACTTCATCGCGCGCAACAACAAGTCCCAAGTAATGCATCGAACCCAATTTCCGAAGTAAATCACGGGGCAGATTAACCCACCGATTGCTAATCGTGTCATATACGATAAATACATCTTCCAGGCCAAACAGAGAGCATAGATCATTAATTGAAATCAATTCAGTTGTAGCCTGCTTCTTCCATCCAAATATTATATAATCCCTTTTAAAGAGTTTTAACCCATCAGGTACAATAATACTTTTATCACCAAACGTTTCGAAATTATGGAACTGATGTTCAAACAAAAATTCTTCGACCCGAGGAATGACGCCGTTGTTTCCAGGAAATAAATCCTCCAAAGTCCTCGGTTCTGAACTTATTAATTCTGTAAGAAGAAATAGCAATAGGTGAATTTTAATGTAATAGGTATACTATCAATCAGAATGATTATGTAGGAAAAAGAAAAAGAGAAACAAAAATTAAAAAAGAAAAAGAAAGACAATTTTTTTTAGTCTCAGGCAATATTCAAATTAAAATACGTAATAATCTTCAAATTCTTCATCCACTTCTAATTAACAATTCTTCAATAAAATCTTGAAAATCATTAAAATCACAGTTTATAAAACTTTATTTATACGGCTTTAAAATTCAGAAATCTCAGATTATAAATCAACAAAATGGAAATGTTTCAAATTGTAACTCGACGAAATTGTTAACCTTGATATTGTCGATCATTTAGATTGAAGAGCTTTCAATTAAAAAAAAAACTTACACTTGAAAACGATGCAAGTTTCGGGATTCAAATTTATAAATCCTTAAATTTGGATGATTTGCATACGAGATTTATTTGATTTAGAAGATTTTTGATTCAAAAATTTACTTTTAATCTTCAAAATCATAAAAAATGTAGTACTTCTTCAGAATTAAATTGTTTTTAATTTCCCCAATTGAAAATTAAACATGTGGCATTTTTAATTATTGCAATTGAAAATTTCATCACGTTGATGATTTGCTTACAACACTTCTTCAAGTTGAAAGATCTGCAAGTGAAAACTTGACCTTCTGTTTCGAAAATCATTCAAATTGAATATTTCTTATTTATATATCTTCAAAGATTGAAATTTTTGAACAGAATAATTGAAAATATTCTCAACCACTTTAAAAGATTTCAAAAATTGCAACAAAAAAAAACTTAAAATTAAATATAAATCTTTAAATATTTTAATTAAAAAAATCGTAGCTTTTTAAGGAATTTGCATGGCTTCAAGAAAATATCAAACATTTTTTAAGATTCCTGATTATATTTCTAATAATTTCTTCCTTTGAAAAATTCAGTTTTGAAAAAATTTTGTGAAAATTTCAATATTCATAAAAATCTCGAAAAATTCCTAAACAATTTTTAACCAATTTTTTTACTTTCAAAGATTTTTTTTTAATTGATCGAATATTTCTATTCAGCCTGCATAATTCTGTAACCTTTTTTTTATGTTATGGTTATCGACCAGATAATAAATGTGTTTTTTGTCTACTGGTCAAAAATCCATATTTTTCAATATTGATTTTTAATTTTTAAGTTGTGGAAAACTTGTCTCCAGCTCTGTTGGGATCCGAACCCAGGTCTCTCAGATTTCCGGTCTGATGCTCTCACCCATGACCTTACCAAGACCTGGGATCGTATCCCAGCGGAGCTGGAGACAATTTTTTCACAAGATGAAAATTAAAAATCAATATTGAAAATTATTGATTTTTGACCAGTAGACAAAAAATACTCAACACCAATTTATAATGCGAGCAGAAGAGTACCAGATGCGATCAGCATTTTCTAATATAGTTGATGACAGTATATGGCAGTAGATGACAGTAAATGATACTGATTCAGAGAGAAATGAAATTTTCTAGAAGATTTTTTCATACGTATACTAGTAGGATGGCACCTAGTCAATATTTCACTCGACCTTTTAAATTTGAGCCTACAAAAATAACTCCCTGGATACCTGTCTGTCATAAAACAACATGCTTCATTTGAAAAATGATATCAACACACGCTCATAGTTTAAAGGAGGCATTCAGAAAAATAGAACTTTATTGATCCAACTTTATCTCTTTAGAGGTTTCAAATATGGTACATACGTGTAGGAAGAATTCATGTGATAACGCTTTTTGACTTTATCAATAATCAATGATAATAATAATTAGCGAGAAGCTTGTGTTTTTTCTGTTATATATTTTTTTTTCGTCATATCGCAAATTTTTTCTTAGAATAGTAAAAAAAAAATGGTTCAAGGTTCTCCAAGAATGGTTGAATTCTAAATCTAAGAGGACGAATTGTCTACAAGAGAGTAGAGTTTCCAACTCAGGAGGATAGTTTTCAACAAAATTTAAAAATTGGCAACAAAATTACCAGAAGAGAGAAATTGTGAAAAAATACATAAAAAAAAAATGTTTCGTAGCCCTTAAAATACCTGTAAACTTCCTTTTTGAGACACGCAGGATTCACCCAAGTACACTCTCGAATTTTCGAATCCCCCCAAAAAGCTCTTGAATCAATCGTTAGCCATGTTTGACTACACTTTTGAAAAAGTATTTTAAAAGACAGTTCCAAATCCAAAATATCTAATAAGGTCGTTTCTAGAAACCAGAATATATACCCTAGTGTAACACCCCATTTTTCAACCTACCAAAAACCAACCCCAGAACATGCAGCGAAACATTTCTATAGTGTCTGTATGAAGAAAAACGATAATATTATGAAAATGAGAACGATGCAATTCCCAAAAGTTTCAATCTAAAGCAGCCATTACATTTAAAAATTGAAAAGAGTCACACAAGTCACGTTTAGAAATCTCCAGGTTATGTTTCCATCCCCAAAACAATAATTAACAACATTCAAAATCCATCCGTAGCAATTTCAATGAAAAAATGATCAAGTATCTGTATGCAAAGCAATCACTTAACTGTAGAACAGAAGTCAGGTGACATGTGCTGCGCCCCATGTGCTAAGGGTGGTTCATTCGGGTCGTTGAATATTACTTTGGGCTGGGTAATATCTAGTGGAGTCTTTAAAAGCTAACTGGTGTCATTATTTTAAATTGAGTTTTTTGGCTCTTTTTTTTTAATGCAGCAAAAATTGAGATAGTTCAATATGCTAGGGGTGTGATTTTTTGCATCTATCTACTAGATTCTTAAATCTTGAGTGGGCTCGTTCTTCGTCCATTGAACCACTTCAAACGAGTAGAGTAGAACTGGGACGGCAAACATGTTAGCCGCAGACACCTTGTTCAACACCGACAGATTGGAAGACCAAATCTGTCGAAGAAGATGCTTGTATCTGCTTGTCCTTGGGAAGGCCAATAATCTTTCCTTTCTTCAAATGAATTTTGGCACACTTCTCCAATCCAAAGTCCATCGCAATCTCTCCTGTGCACTTCTTGTCGATATTTATATCAGTTTGGAGTTTGCTGTTACCAGAGGCATAGATCTTCAGGTCATCCATATAAAATACATGAGTGACCTTATGCTCGCGCTGATTAGTGTCGCCACAGAGGTATCCAGGAGAATTTCGTAGTGCGAGAGATAGAGGCAGAAGTGTAATGCAAAAAAGCAAAGGGCTCATGGTAACGCCCTGAAAGACGCCCCTCTGGAAGATGACGTTGTCAATCCAGGCCTTTGAAAGGACGCGCTGATGGGTTGCAGCGTTTTTAAATACACACCTGTAAATTAGCAGGTTCTCTCGACAGCCTGTTTAACCTTTTTTAGAGCCACGTTGTTTGAACATCTCTCGCCACACAGGCTCAATTCGTCGAACAATCCTGTTGTTTAGGACAGCTGTAGAGATCTTGTACGTTGTGTTCAAACAAGTTATGGGCCTGTAATTCTCTGGGTTTAACAAGTTGCCTTTTTTCGGTAGGAGTATAGTGCGTCCTAACACCAGCCACTGCGGAATGGGAGTTTCCGTCTTTAAATATGAGGTGAATATGCGGGCCAAATTCTCGTGCCTCTAAGTGCTTTTTTCACCTCTTCGGCAGTGATTGGCTTTTTGACAGAAACAGGGAGATCGCTAAAGAGGCGCCCTGATACATCTCTACCTCTTCTGTATTCTCCTCCTTGCGTCATATAACACCCTTATTTTGTCAAAAATATGCTGCTTGATTGTCAGCAGCTTTGACTTGTCCAGTGTGTGAATGAAGATCCTCAGTTCTTGGGCCAACTTTAGAACCCTTTCCGTGAATACTCTACCAGATATTATGTAGTGAACCACACTTTGAACATGGGACGCATTCTGTCTTGCCCATCTAATCCTTTTGTTCAGTTGATGCAAGCGTCTTTTGGTCTTTTGATCCATCGTCGGTTTTAGCCTTCGATTTGAATCAGCCAAAGCTCTCGCAGAACCATAAACTGAGCAATTGATGGTCCAGAGGTTGGAATCTTGCGAGATATCTTCACGAAGGAAGGCATTCATTTCAGCTAGATCTTGGGGCTTAGGAGGAACTTGCATGTTAATGTTACTTCTTGTCCTGAAATCGCGATCATCTCTCAGAAGCCGCCTGCTTCCCGCGGTTGGTGTGCATACGTGCCATAAAGCCTCCGTGAACAGGGATAATGCTGGCATCCTAGCAGTTTAGTAAGTCATCTTTGAGTTGATACGCCCGCTTAATGTGGGCGTTTCTCCGGTTCGTCGTCGTGTTTCCACCTTAATTATTTTCAGCACGCCGAACTTTAGGTTGATCGGCGTTGTTTGCTGACCCAGTGTCGGGTGCTCTGCGCGTTCGATCGTTTTGAACCGCATTTACAACTTTTTGCTGGTTTAGTGGTGTCGTTGTTGTTCTCACGACCAGCTAGGGAAAGGGTTCGTACATCCTTATAGTGCCCCGCGTGCAAGGATGAGGCTGCATACTCTAAGAGGTCGCTCGGTATCCCAGAGTCACCGTTTAAGACCTCTCACCCAGGTGCCGTTCACATTTTGCCACGGTTGTTACGCCTCCGCTTAGGGGTTATTCCTTCGGGAACATCCCTGGACAATTGTCCGCGACTGTTTATTGATTATTGTAACCTTATTCAGCAGAAACCCTTGATACAGAGACCCTCTATCAGCAACCCGCGGACGCGTTCGATGGCTTTGACCATATATATGTATATATATATATATATATATATATGTATATATGTATGTATGTAGTAATGTATGTATGTATGTATATCAATTTATCATGTAAATATCAGTTTTTTCTAAAACGTAAAAGATTGCGTAAATGGGGAGATAAGTTTAAAATCAATGTATGAGAACATTCTTTTCCTTAAGACAGACTATTATCAAATGTAAATATCTCAGTAGGAAAACCTTCACGCCTTCAATATAATAGATAACGATTATGGAATAGATTATGTAAGCTAATGAAGCAGTAGAATATTCATCAAATACATTTTGGTTAAAATTCTTTATTAATAAATTGATCAGCGTTTTCTCTAACTGAAGAAGATGAGGCTTGTCTGGACTCTGGTCTTATCCTTAGCCATTATCCTCAATTCTATTGGTAAATATACTAATATAATATATCTATATCGTGGTAAATTTGTTTCAAGCTTTACGCAAGTCAGAATTTTGGAGATATAATCTGCACGGAGCAATTTCATATGTACCCAACCGTGTTGGGTCTTATCTATGCACGTGAACATACATATCGAGGGTGTCATTCCATCACCACATAACGTCATTTTGATGGAAAATGAGGTGGTAATTATAATAGACGTCCCCTCTAGCGGCGCACCGAAGTAACTTACTATGTTCGACCAAAAATTACTAGGGAATGCGTAAATCGCGTTAGAACGATCACCAAGCAACGTCACCCTATCATATTCACCACATAACGTCTTTTTTGGCTCCCCTGAAAACTAGCCAGAATGACGTTATGTGGTGATGGAGTGACACCCTCGATATGGTACCTTCCAAACAGTGCAGGTTTACGTATATTCAATACAGTTTTCACAGTACTTACATTTCATTATTAATTAATACTAGGCGAATAGAAAATCATTAAATACTGTTAATATTTGTATAAATACGGATTATTCTAGGATAGATGGACAGTCCGTCACTTTAGACTCGGCCAAACATTTTATCAGCATGCGAAAAATCGATAAATAGCTGATTTACTACTTCATTAAATTCCCATTTATTTTCTAACAGTTGTCTAATTGTAAAGATTTGATCGCTTGTAGATCGGTTTCGGCGGAATCCACACTGGTAATCCTCAATGATGTCCTCGGCAAAAGGAGTTAGTCTACTTAAGATTTCATTGGACAGGATCTTATAGCACGAAGGCACAAGTGAAATTCCCCGATAATTGTTACAGTTCGTTTTATCGCCTTTTTTAAAGGGCGTCCATTTTTTATCAGTTTTGACAGTAGGTCGTCGATGATCGCGGCTTTGTTATTTTTCAACTTTTTTATCGCCATTTCTATTTCTACATCAGTAGGATCATCAATTAATAGATCGGCAGTGTGGATTTCACCAAAATTACCTTCAGCGGGGGCTTCGCGTACATTTAATAGCTTATCGAAATAGTTTTTCCATAAATTCAGTCTCTCTGTCGTATCGCCTACTAGATTGCCATTTTCGTCCGTCATTACTTCCGTTCTACTTTGAAAGACTTTCCTTATAAAATTGATTCCCCTGTACATCTCACGCGGGTTATTTTATTTATTATGCGTTTCTATTGCTAGTATTTTATTCTTTTCCCACACCCTTTTCTTGGAACTATAAAGCCTATTTGAACTTTTACTAATCTCGAGATACTTCTTATGTGTTTGATCGCACTTATTTTGTAAACTGATTAGTTTGGCCTTCCGACATTTTTCAAACCAAAGTTTGCACTCTTCGTCAAACCATGGTTTGCTTTTGGTTACTTTCTTTAAACCTATAGCAAGCTTCGCGGCTGTCTTTATCGCCTTTTTCATATTGCTGCACAGGGTTTCCGGGTCCTCCACGTAATTATCGTTATCGTCTCTCTGTTCTTGGAGAACGTCGAAACTATTAGAAATATCAACTTGATAATTTAATATTTCTGTTGGTGTTTTAAACTTATCTATATTGAAACGAACTGTTGGCTCTGTGCGGCTTGTTTTCTTACTTAACGCTAGCCTAGATCTTAGTTTTACTATCACGAGAAAGTGATCTGAATTTAAATCCGCTCCCCTGTACGATCTTATATCGAGAATGTTTGTATGAAGTCTGCTGTCAATTAGAAGGCGATCAATCTGATTATGAGTGATACCATCTGGTGATGTCCAGGTGGCCTTATGTATATTTTTATGCTTGACAAATGTGCTTTTGACAACGAGGTTCTTTGAACCTGCAAAGTTTATTACTCTAGTCCTATTATCATTACTGACGTCATGCAAACTTTCCGACCCTATTGTAGGCCTATACAACGGTTCTTTTCCAATTTTCGCGTTGAAATCTCCCAATACTATTTTTGCGTCATACGTTGAGAACTTGTCAAAAACCTGTTCGATTGTTTCGTAAAAAAGATCTTTAGTGTCTTCGTCTTTGTCCTCGGTGGGGCAGTGCACGTTGATTAACACCTGTTTGCTGAAATTACCCTTTAGTAAAGTGTATGATAACCGAGCGTCAATGAATTGCATGTCGATAACCGCTTGCGAAATTCGTTTATTAATAAGAAAACCGGTCTCCAGTGTGCGCCCCTTAGCTCGCCCATAGTGAAAAGTATAGTTATCCTTAGAAATTGACGCGAAATCGCCCGGCCAGCAGATTTCTTAAAGTGCTATTAAGTCAGTATGGTATTTGTTTGCTATCTCAATGGGTTCGCTAAATCCGCCAGTATTTAGACTACCCACGTTCAGATTTCCCGCCCTTAGATATTTTACTGTAGTTTTTTGTTGTTGCAAGTTAGCCATGGTAATTTCGTGAAAATCCGCACGTTAGGATCCTATTCCGATCGTAGGTGAGTCCACCGTCCCAGCAGTGATAACCCCCATACCTCTCTGGGTCTAAGTATGGGAGCTTCCCGACTTTGACAAGGCCCGTGTCAACTTGTCGTCAGACACATTACAGTTTCATCCTTGTATCCTAACATCCCCCTGCAAGGCAGCACGCCTACTGGCATCAATACCCCTTTGGCCCTATACAGGCGAATCATTCCACACATCCCTTGCGGGCAGTGTCATCGCTGCGGTGTCAAATGGGGCAGCAGGATTTTTCGCTTACAAGATTTTTAGTTTTGGTTCGGTAGTGTTTCTAGGTGGATGCACGCTGCACCTCAGCTTGCCAGAACCCACTCATTGCGTATGAACGCGAATGGGTGAGTCCTGCCAAGCCATGGTTGTCGTATACCTATTTTTTACCAGTGTGGGCTCACTACACCCACAACTGGTTCCTGTCGGCTGTCCGCGACTGCTTATTCTTGTATTCGCAGTTAACCTTAGGGGTCTTCAAACATTAAAAACCTAGAAAAATGTTTATAACATTGAAATATCTTAAATAGTTCATTTATAAGAATGGTTGAAAAATACCCAGAGGTATTTTCGTAAGGAACCTGCTCATGTCCTTTGTTTTCTGACTGTGAAACTAAGGGATAGTTCCCAAACTACGTGACGCGTTTTTCTTTTGTTTCAATAAAGGTGAGAATAAAATTGCCATGCAGTTAAAGCTGATACAACGATATAAACAAAAAAGAAAAACGCGTCACGTAGTTTGTTAAAGATCCCTAACCCTAGCACATTTAATGAACCCTATTCAATAACTGGATGTATTACGAAGGTTACTTGTGTGATTATTAAAAAAATTTTAATTTAGTGGGTGTTTTATGTTGTGAACCTTTGGGACTTGATTTCCTAAAAGTGGTAGGGTTCTGTTTTGGGGATTCCCTAATATTGATATAGGGTTGGGAACATAACATGTACTTTTCTGAAGCTGTTTTACATACACACGATACATGTAATAGTTAAATGCCCAACCGTAAGAGAATCATTTTCAATAACAAATTTAGTAGTTGATATTTCACGCAAGAAGTGTTTGAATTTAAAATAATGACCTGTTAAATTCAACCAAGAAAAGGCCAGTTTGCAACAAAAGAGTTGAATTTTCTAACAAAAAGATGGATATAGAGGCCGCGCGGCCAAAATTAAATCTTTCTGATTTGTTAATGAAGCGATATTTTCAGCAATGATTTCATTAGAAAACATACTTATACCTTCATGAATAACTTTGAAGCTGAAATTATTATCAATTATAACCTCAGTTACAACTCATTTCTTGTTGCAGAATTAAGTTCACAGTCGAAGTTTTTGCCTGTTGATGAAGCTGATCCTAGTTTTCCTCGTCAGGTACCTTTTGCTTCTTCACCTGGCAGACATTCTCCTGATACGACTCTTTCTCTTGCCATACCTCATTCTTCTACCGGGTCTCCACCACCTGCAGAGCCACCTCTTCGTGCCAGGTCTAGGTCTCCTCATGCCAGGCCAACTTTCCGTAGATTGCTTGGATTTAAAATTGAAGAGCTTAGACTTATTCGACTTAAACCCTACAAAAATCCCACTCGGATATTCGAACTTCAAAGCTATACTTTTCCTCTCGATAAACCAATTCGATTGAGAAACAAAAATCGTCTCCTCTGCCCCATGCCAACCGGAGCACAAATTGTATTGTCAACGTCCAATGGTGACGTCTTTGCGATATTGGAAAAAAATCTACGCGGAAAGACGGTTTTTCGTGGCATGTATAAATCTGAAGATATGAATACTAGGGCAAAACGGGCGAAAATAAACATGTACAGCGAGGAGGTTAACGAATTGACCATCGCAGAAATCGTAGAATGTCCAATGGCCAACCACGACGTAATCAAACGTTCTTTTGATGTATATCGTGTGAACGACAATTCTTCACACAGCTAATAAAAAAATGCGCGCTTCTGTCGGATATGGCGGTTTGCATTCGGTCTCTATCCTCTATGACAGTGACTTTCTTTTTGACGCGCAATTTTACAAATCTTTCGAAACGAAATCTATCCAATTTGTTAATTTTTTTAGTTATAAAATCATTTAGTTTACAAGTAGTTATTAAATCTTTCATTTTGAATATTTTCCATTTCAAACTTATATGTTTTAATTTTAAGAATTTTAAAATGCAGCTTGGAAGACCTAATATATAGTTTTTGTTGTTTTTTTGCGATTGAATTTTCTCTTACTGTCCCTTCGTACCAATTTTTGTTAAATTGGTGGAATTTTGATAAATGAGTGAGTTAGTTTTTCGGGAAAGACGTTCTGTATAACTCTATTGTACTTCTTTTTAAATCTGTAAACTGTGAATTTGTATGGAATTTTTTCCCCAAAAGAATACATCGTTATTTATTGATATGCAAACCTTCATTTTAAATTGGTAAGTTCGAGTATTAAAAATTGAACAAGACTAAATTTTACAAGACGATATTCCGAATCAGTTCAATAATAAAATAGCCTATATTCAATTTGAAGTCATATTTTATTTCAGCCTAAAATACACTACTTTTAACCCATTTAATGCGACATTTTTTAATCAAAAAAAGAAATATTTTTTAATATTTATCAATATTTGACTCTTTAAATAGAATCAGCAATTGTAAATAAAATATTCAAAACGAAATAATGTATTGAGTACGACAGCTTAGCGTAAATTTATAATTTTCAGCCAGAAATTTTTGAACTGCTCAATTTATAAAAGTTTAAAATGTAAAATTTGACAGTTCAATCGCCGAGAAAATCCCGGGCATCTTTTTCCTCAATTAAAACGGCCACCCTCCTTTTGTTGAAGCTTCTTCGGTCTTGAAGAATAAATTCTCATCAATTGTCTCGCGCTTCGCGTTCGAATTAAGTTTTTTGTTAAATGCGACATTTTCCATATTATGTTCCAATCTCTTATATTAAATGTATATTTTAATTATTTCTGTACCTTGAACCAGATCTGCTCATTTATGTGTTGCAAAATAAAGTGAAAATTTTATTCTCCATGGTTTTTTTATTTTAGTTACCATAAGAAGTGTATACGAACAGTTTTTTTGCGACAAATGAAGAATTTCCCTTTTTACCTTTTCCCTTTTTTCCTTTTCCATTTCCTTTTTTCCTTTTTCGTGGTATCGCCAACGGCGATACTACGCTGAAAAAAACCAGTTCTCGTCAGATCACTGGAGTTAAGCAGCGTTGGGCGCGGTTAGTACTTGGATGGGTGACCATTCGAGAATACTGCGTGCTGTTGGCCCACCGTGGGTGTGGTGAGCCCACACTTGTAATAGTTATTTACTACAAGAAACTATCCACCTAGAAACACTACCCGAATCGGGTAGTGTCACGCCTACCCTGAAAGGGAAATGGCTTAATGGTATACTACCTTTTCCTAGACGTTAAAGTTTAAAGTACCCCATTACAAACTTTTAATTCTTAATATATATTCATATTTATGTTGTTTTTTTTTTTAATTTTAATTGTCAAAAACATTTAAAAAAACAACAAACGTGATTTGCTGAAAAGTGGAAGTAGAAATGAAAAAGTTATCTATTCTCCCCACTGATTTTATTGCATCGATCGAAATAGTTCAACAAAAAATGGAAAAAATTGATAAGCTTTTTTTAATTGTGCAGGATTTTAGCAACTTCAGGGAGAATGTGAATTATTTTAAATAATAGTTTAAAACTTACGAAGAATAATAATATAAACAATGATTTTGGTTATTGAATTTTTTATTACAATCTTTTCTTATCAATTTATTAAAAATTATATAGTTACTTGTGTAAAAAAATATTTTCTTTAAAAAAATTGTTTTATCGATTACAGCCATAGAAAAACTTACATTTAAAATTGGGAATAGCGTAGTTGTACAGAATGTCTCCTTCGAACAAATACAAATACATACCATAAATTGCCCAAAATTCAATTTAAAAAAAAGTCTATAAATTTGTGGAAATTTATAGAAATTGGCGGTCATTCATGCTAATTTTATAGGGAAATATGGTAACTTAGCATGAATGACCCATAATTCATTTTTTTAAATTTCCATGAATTTCCAGAAATTTCTGAATATTTTCGGTCATTCATAGTAATTAAACAGTTAAATATGGTAACTTACCATAAATTACCCAAAATTCATTCTTCATAATTTCCAGAAATTTATGAAATTTTCGATAATTTACGGTAATTAGATCAGTTATATATGGTACTTTTCCATTTTTCCATTTTTACGGTGAGTGAGCTGATAATCGTAAAATGCGAGCTCATATATGTAGAATTTTCATTATTCACATCTGACGTCACTTTTCGGTCCCTAGGCTGTAAAAAGTAGATCTTTAGCCCCGCTTCCTAGGCGTTGGAAAAGAGCAAAAATCATGCATGTGTCATAAAAATAAATTTTTTTATCAAAATAATGTTTTTTTTGCATTGATATGACATCATCAGTAATATTATTTTCATTCTTATAATCACATAAAATCTACTTTTCTCAGCGATCTAATTTTTGGCACGTCGAGTACCTCAATTCTCTCCCCAGGGATCGCGGCATTCTAGAAATGAGGCAAGATAAACTAACAAAACGCTTCAACTTCACCAAATCTTTCCGCGTCTGCATTCCAAGCAGGAATATGTGGAAAGCAAATGGTAACCGCTTCCTCCAAGGGGAAATCATATATACAGATAGATCCAGGGGAGAGGAAGGGCCAGGTGCAGGAATCTATGAGAGCACGATAAGGAGGGGATAGGGATCCTACTTGGGCGATATGTTACTGTCTTTCATGCGAATGTAAAGACCGTTCCTCGCTGTGCTGGAACATTAATAATAGAAAACGCTGCTGGCAGGCAGATTACGATCTGCTTGGACAGCCAAGCGACACTAACTGCAGTAGGGAAACCAAACATAACATCAGAACGGGTTTGGGAATGCAAAATAGCATTAAACCAACTTGTGGAAGAAAACAAAGTGGCTCTCATATGGGTCCCTGGTCACACAGGGATCAAAAGCAATGAAAAGGCGAATTAGTTGGCAAAATGCGGCGCAGCAAGTGAATACACATGACCGGAACCAGTACTGGGACTAGCGTCGTATTGCATTGAGATGACCAAGAAAAGCTGGATGCGAACAAAACACCGGGAATACTGGGAACAAATCCAGGGTTCTTGACAGGCGAAATCCATCCGGGGTTATACGTACAGGATGGACAGAGCCAGGGAAATACTGGGTTTATCCATGAAAGATATGAGGACAGTGGTTTGGTTTGAAAAAGCAAACTTTATGATTGAGAATTTAATTATTTTGGTAGGAAATTCATCTATTCGGTTGAAAACTCAACTGTTTGGTTTAAAACTAACTTCTTTTTTGAAAATTTATATTTTGCGGTTGAAAACTTCAACTACACTCGAGGGGCTATTCACTTGGAAATCAGACAGTACGATTTTAGAACCTATTCTACGATGTCATCGATTTCAAACTATTTTCTATGATTTCCTTCTTAAATGAAGTTAATACTGAGTTCACGCTAGGCTTGATGAATTCAGTTTATGCCCGCAGTGAACTCACGTTACATCAGCCTAGTCCACCTCATCCGCTGAATTCATTACTCGGCGGTTGAATTCAGTTCTCATCTACTGAATTCACTTTTGTCCTATAATCCAATTTTGAGGATATTTAATTCAAAGCATAAAACTTCTTTAAATATAATATAATATATAATTGATACCTCGATTAATATAATATAATATTATAATAGTTATGCATATTTAGCAATATTGAAGTAGATCAATTGATTTTCATATTTAAATAATACATTGATATAGCAAGTTATATAACAATATTAGTATTATCTGATCGTTTTTGAAAATTTTTCTGAGGAATCAAAATGAAATAAGCCAAGGCCATAGCCTAATGAATCAGAGTCTATATTACCGTCAGCACCTGATCTTGCAGAGTGCAATGATGCATTTAGTATTGCCTCAAAGGAAACAAATAATTATGCCAGTGATATTTCTTTGCGTAGAAGTTCCCCAGAAGCCTTTTACAATACAGAAACCACTCTTTCTGACACAGATGACACCTTTTCTGTATTAAGTAAATCTTTCGTCAAACGCCAATCTAATGCGTTGAAGAAAACACGGCATGCCGATGGAGATATTGAATCTAGACCCGTTGAAACTGAAAGTAAAACCTCAGAACATTACATTTATTCACGATATATTCATGAGTGTAGTTCAGATCATGATGAGAGTGATATCGGAAATGCTGAAGACTTGTATTTCACAGACATTGAAGAATATTCTGATGAAGTTCATGATTCAGCCGATGTTGCATACTACGATTATCAAAAATACGATAACAGAAAATGTGATCCCAAAATCATGTTCCCGCAATCAAGGTTGTCAGTATCTGACGTACTCCTAATGTTAGGAACATATTGGATAACTTATAATTCGAAAGATGATGAACGCCAGGCTCTTATGCAATTTGTAAAGACTTCAGCTGGTTAGGGATTTGAGAAGTGGAGCATATGTAATTACATGATTTCACGAGCCTATGATCCCCCGAAGAATAAGATCACGTTACAGTTTTATTGTTCGAAATGCGACGAGCCGTTATGCAAAATTTCCATGAAAAAAATATGGGCACAATCGCCTCTGAACGTGCAAAGGGTAAAATGAATTATCAGTTGATATCCAGAAGTTTGAACTGCATTTGGTTAATAGAAATTGAATACCAAATTCAGCAGCTATTTAACCAGAAATAAATCCAAGTTGCGTTCTTAGAAAATGATGCAAAGGTAAGAGAAATTGAAGGCAAAGAAGAGGGCGTTATGCGCGATGTATACGATGGTGAATTTTACAAGCGCATCCAGCAAATGTTTCCCGGTGTTCTCACTTATAATTTCGGTACAGACGGTGCACCAACGAATCCTAACAGTTCCTTAAAGAGTTTCTGGCCTTTGAAATGATTCTAAACGAGTTGCCCCTCAAATTGCGCTTCAAAAATGTTCTCCTTCCATTATTATGGGTAACAAGGTGTGAACCAAGAGTCACTTTCATGAATCTATACATGTCAAATTTTATTGAAATGACATATAGATTGTCCGAAATCAATGGATTGCATGACAAATCTATGCGCTATCCTTTATCGGGAATAGAAGATAAACTGCGGACACATAAGAGACTAATCTCCCCTGCTTTGACAGTATTTGGAGTTACGGCTTCTAATACATGCACAACGGTACTTTAGGAATACCTAAGCAGTTTCACGAGTATTTGACAACACCAAGTTTTTGGAGCGACGTAGAGGAATCTTTTTTATTTATTACCTTGTCTAAAGGGTATATTGCAAGAAAAGGCTTTAAAATCGCTACTTTTATTTTCTCGGTCCTTACACACACTCTTGAAAGATGAAATAACAGAAAGAATTAATGGAAGTTGAAAAAGATATTTTAACCTTTGTAAGTGAAACTAATTTGTTTTATGGAATTCATGCGATGACATACAATATGCACATACTTCTCCACATAGTTCAGTCGTCTAAAAAATTTGGACCTATAAAATCGACATCAGCCTTGCCCTTTGAAAATGGAATTTTCACTTGCAAACGTCTTGTTAAAGGTTCCAAAAATGTTGCTTCTGGAATAGCTACCAAGTGGTTACGTAAGTTTTCTCTCAATGAGTCTATATCTCGTTTCTTAATCATTGATTGATTGATTGATTAGTTTATTTTGTCCTGGGGATTCCCATAAGAACAGATACTATATACATTGATGTACAAAAGTTTCATGCACTCTGTATTATTACAAACTTACAGACTAGGTATTAAAGTTGCAAACAACAATATTTATCAAACTACATTACAGTAAGTAATAAGTACGTTTATGATAGTACGCAATTTCACATATCATATATCTCACTTATACTCTACAATTTCGTAAAAATGCTTACTCCTCAATCTCAAGCAGATAAGCGAAAACCTCATTTTTGAACAAAGAAACCGACTCAGTTTCTACCACAGTGTCCGGCAAACCATTCCAGAGCGTTTTCGCCGTTACAATAAAAGACCTTTGATGTGAAACCGTTCTACTCTGTGGAACTCTGAGTCATTCAGAGTTTCTAACTTCTCTATCTGTGACAGCAACTCTTGCAACAAATTGGCCATACAAGTACTCTGGACGTCGCGATTGTAATATACTATAAGTAATAACGCTTATGAAATATTTTCTTCTACTAGCAACACTCAGCCACCCAAGCCTTTTAAGATATGGTGTTATATGCTCATCACGCTTTACATTAAATATAAATCGTGTACACGAGTTTAACAGCTTGGTCAATTTCCGATTTAGCTCGTCAGTTATATCATTGTAAACCACACAACAATAATCGAAGTGAGGTAGTATGAGGGAGGAGACCAACTCAGTTCTAAGATCAGTGGACAAGGAATTTTTTCTAAATTGAAGCTTTTTCGAGGTAGCATAGACTCGTCTAGAAATAGTACCGACTTCTTTATCCCAAGATATGTAGAAGTAAGGATGAATCCCAAGTTTTTAGCATTATCGACGAAGGGAATGATGGTATCCAGAAGCTTAACCGGGAGTGGAGAGGCCATGTCCAGGCTATTTATATATTTAGAACTTCCAAATATTAGCGATTTGGTCTTGCTTGCATTAATTTTTAGCTTGTTAGTTTCTGACCATTCGTATATTGCCCTTAAATCTCGATTTAGTAGATCAATTGTCTCACTGATTTTATCTGGACTGCACTGGATGTATATTTGAGATCATCGACAAAAAGCATATGAAGTGAGTGCTTGATAACAGTTCCAATATCATTGATGAATAGTATAAATAGCAAAGGCCCAAGTACAGACCCCTCTGGAACGCCAGTGCCAATTTCTCCCCACTCCGATCTTTCTCCGCTTGATCCAATGACTGATTGATAACGACCCGTAAGATATGATGACAACCAGTTAAGTACTTAAACCGAGAATCCATAATTCTTAAGCTTTAATAAAAGAAGCATCTGAGGGACCATATCAAATGCTTTACCAAACTCAAAGAGGACCATAATTGTCACCATTCGGTTATCAATGCCTCTAATAATGTAGTCAGTGACCCTAAGCAATAGCGTCTGCGTACTGAAACCATGTCTATAACCTGACTGATAAGCACTCAAGCAGTTATTAGATTCAATGTATTGAATCATCTGATCATAAGCAGTTCTTTCCAATGCTTCTGAGAGGCAACGGAGGATTGCAATAGGACGATAATCTCCAGCGCGTTGAGGAGCTTTAATCTCGTTAATAGGCTTTATGAGAAACTTCTTCTACTCTTCAGAAAAAACGAAAGTTTGTAACGATGAGTTAAATAAATTAAGTATGTGTAGGAAAAGAACTGGTAAAGCCTTTACAGCAAACCCTATAGACTGACCATCAACCCCTCTAGCCACTGTTTTTATGTTATCCAGGCTCTCAATCAATGAAAGGGGAGTTAGGTTTTAAAAATAGAATCGAGAATCTTCAAAAGAAAAATTCAGGAGTTCAGTGAGCCCAGACTCTGTTACATTATATGCAGAGTCACCACAAATAGAGAGAAAGTAGGCATTAATTTCA
Source organism: Andricus curvator (assembly GCA_932195095.1). Lineage (NCBI taxonomy): Eukaryota > Metazoa > Arthropoda > Insecta > Hymenoptera > Cynipidae > Andricus > Andricus curvator. Next base: position 145,137 of record CAKNYM010041654.1, read on the forward strand.
TTTACTGAACATACAAGTGGGAACTCTTCACACCTAGGTCTGACGTATCCTAGAGCCCTTAATTCCTCCCACAGACTTCTAGAATCATTTACACTATCCAATCTTGTGGCATTATAAAAGTCCCTTGCTTCATTAAGCTTTCGAGTGATGCCATTTCTCAAAGTCTATAATCTATAATCTATAATCTCAAATTCTATAATCAGTATGTACTTCTAGATTTCCTACTTTTTTCCAAGTCTTATACAAGCGGTTTCGTTTCTTTATCATATTCCTGATTTATTCTATCAATGAGTGAGACATGTACGAGTTATTGCAAAAATTTGATAGCTCGTAAGAACCTCACGCGACACAAAACTAGAAGGGTAGAGAATAACACTGTTCTAATGATTGGCAAAGGCAAAGTAAAAAATAAGGTAACACGTATAATGCGATTAACTTAACAGTTGTTTAATTTTATTCTTGGGAGGTCGTTGAAGTTAGAACTTTCGCAGTTGTCAATGATCTCTGCTATGTTCTGGGTCACCTTTTTCTCACAAGACCAGTTTATAGATCCAATTCACTTACCGTGCATGCACGACGTGATAAACACAACTCAAAGTACCAAATCGTTCAGAATAGTTGACATAAAGGAAAAATTATTACTAATCGAACTTGGCGCTGATGTGAAATATTCATGCAGATGACCAAATACTGCTGAGATACAGTAAGCCATGATTTTCTTTCACGTTTTTTAATTTTTCCAAAAAATAATAATGCCGAGACGTAAAGAAAATTAACACTGACATCTGGCTATTATTTGGTTGAAAAATTAAAAATTGTGGAAAAAAATTTTTGTAAACTAAATTGCTCTTATGGTAAAGTATAACATACCCTTCAGTAAAACCACTTACGAGTTGACATGTTCCATCTCGACTTGTTGTAAGTTCGTGTGAATATATTAGATTTTAGGACACAAAATACGTCACAAGCTTTCAAAGCAAAAATAATTTTAATGAGAATTATATGGTGTATAAGTTTTCAGTTCGTGTATATGTACATACATACTTTGTAAACATAGTTTTCTTTCCATATTTGTTATTTATTTCCACCCTGATAGACAAATAGGTTTCAATAACATTGTTGCATGAGGTACAATTTTTGTGTATGTAATGACTCAACCCTGTTACTTCAAAGCACAATATTCACAATAGTTTTATTTGATGTAACGCCAAGCTTGATTTTTTTTCTCAAAAATAAATGCAAGCTGTAACTTGCAGGAAAATACAAATCCGCTCACCAGTATCAGCTCTCTAAATATTCCAGACTTCTCCGCTTCCTTGAAGATTATAAAGAGGAAACCTGAATACTCTGCAGGTTTAGAAACAGCTTCAAAAAAGCAAAACAAGGTACCTAATATGGTTGCAAAAATCGGTAAATATTAGTAAGCAACGCTAAAAGTGATATGTTTGCATTTTTCAGAAAAATTCAACCAAGCGGGAAACGAAATCACTTGAAAAGGGAATCGATAAAATAGGAAATTTACCATTTGAGAACAAAGTTCATAAAAAAGCGAAGGAGTCATTTGCTGATAAGAGTGAAAATAAAGTCATGGAAAGGATCACGGAAATACTGAAGTATCTCTAGTAGAAAAGTCACTTATAATGCCAATAATCAGTGTATCGTCACCAATATCTGCACCCAAAATTATATCAATGGCCAAAATACACGGAATGAAGTTATATTTATGTACAACGAATTAATATTTCTACTTGCAATTGTACTTCTTCTTTCAGACTACTCCAATGAATCTTTCTCCTACTATAAACAAAAATTATCAGCGGTGATGACTCGGAGATGCTAAAAGAGGAGATTAAAAATCTTAAAAAAAGTTTGAAAGAGACACATAGTCGGATTAGGTTTTTGAAAATTGAAAACAAAAAACTACAGGGAGAGAACGCAAATTTAAATCAGATGTATAAAGAAATCATGCAACTCAATTTTGACCTGCAGAAGAATTTTATTCGTTACTTCGAACAATGTGACGGTAAACATGTTACAATCCGAGATTTTATTTTACTTTCTAGCCATGTTCCTGAGGTATTTACTCACCTGAAAAACTGGGAAATATCGTGGAATTTTTTTATACCTGGAAAAAACTTGGAAATATCGGTGAATTTTTCTATAAATCCGGGATTAATTTGCAGCGTGAAAATAACGATATTCATAGATTACAAACAGATTAAAATATATTTCTAAGGATTCGTTTCAATTTGGAATTGAAAATTAAATTGCAAATCTTTCTAAAAAAAAAAAATGTAAATTGACAGAAAACATTGACGCACGTATGAATTAACTATCATTTGTAAAAAAAACGTTAAAAAAAGAATAAAAATCTCTAAACAAAATAGACTTCAAAAATTATCTAAACTACAGCCTGTCTAATTTCAAATTCAAATTATGGAAAATCCGGATTGGAAAATAGTAAAAATAATTAAAGTTTAGCAAGCGATCTAAGAATTAAAAAATATTTTATATTTTTTTTCTGTATTAACTGAATTATTGAATAAAATGAATCACCCTTTTCACACCAAAAATTAAAAAAAAGCAAGGCCAGTCATTATAAAAGTACAGCATCTATTTTCATTTTTATGTCGAATTGTTTATTTTTAGAAAAGAAGAAAGGAAAAAAGTTGAACTCAAAGTGGAAGGTAAAAATGGCAAATTTCAACACGGTTTAGTGATAAAAATGTGCTGGGTTAGTTCTTTATTTTATGTAAAAAAAATTAATTAATTAATATATTTACGCTAAACTTTATTTTTATCCTGAATTAGAAATTTCTAAATTATAGCGAAATATTTCTCTTTGTCTAGAAATCCCTTTTTTATTAGACAATTAGAAACTTTAAGCTTTCATAGATTTAACAACTTACAAGTTTTGAAACGATTGGAAAATTGGATGTTTTCGATTTTCTTCCGGAATTCATTGATAGAGGGAGAAGAAATGTTTTGAAAAACTAGAGATACCTGAAATTATCAGGGAATTTTTGCAAATTTCAAGTAGACATCCTGAATCTAAAGTCTGTTGAATTTGGGAATTTCTTTTCTATGCGATTATAGTTTAACATTGCACATTTTTTACAGACGTGGAGGCTGTGAAACGGCAAATTGAAGAGAATGTTAATTCCAAATTCCCTAGCGCTGGGTTTATTAAAAAGGTTGACAATCACGTACGTAGATGCCTTCCTTCATATATTAGAAAGAAATAAGGTTTAAAACTGAGACTCCATTATGATCAGGCTCGAATAATAATATGAACACTCCTTATTACATGTGCACTTAGGAAGAGGGAAATATATCCCGAAACAGTGTTTCGACACTGCCAGATTTAACACCAAAGAGTCGGTTTCTCTGTTTGTACGAAATATAAGCGTGGCAATATTCAAGATTGAAGTGTTGGTGATTAGTAGTGTGGGAGGGTTTGCAACACGACCAAGACTAAAATTAAACCTCTGAATTGCACGAAATTGGCAGCGGTTCGTGGTAAACAAAACTATACACTCATTTGTCAACAGCTGGATATGAATGAAGTGAAAATAGGAATCGAATTGCAAAAAGTTGGTAGAATTATTGGCCAGAAAATTCAAGATATGAAGCGTCCCACACGACCAAGAAAACGGCAAAGAGAGTTGAAAAGTAAGTTTATATAACGTACGTTTCGAAAGTATGTTCATACATTACATGTTTGTTGAACTTGTCAATAAAATATTGCGATCTCTCCCTTTTTCAGGTAATTCGACTGTTCCAGACGATGAAAACGAAAATGAAAATTGCTTGACAGAGGAGCCTATACAATTTGAAGACGTAATGTGGCAGGGTAAGCGACTAAACAATTATTCCTGCTTTATAAGAATATTTCTACTTAATATTTCTTCGAAGTAACGCACTGGGACCTCTTTTTTTCTAGATTATGATATGGATCGTAAGCAGATTGAAAAAGAAATTCCCGTTTTTGAGCGCAGAACCTCCGACGGGGAAGATAATAGAAATAATGACAGCGAAATAGAAGTGAAAGAGGGCTGTGCAGATGAAATTAATTCATCTGAAGACGATGTAGATTCCGACGAGTCAGAGTTGGAAAATGATGAAGGAGGCTTACATGGCGACTAGGTGAAACCAGATCCTCTTCTGTAGGAAATTCCATACAGAATCATAGAGACCCGGGGGTCCGTAGGGTCCAATGTGGCATTTCCCAAAACGAATTACAAATCCATACACAGTCACCTCTTCCAGCAGTAAGTAAAGTTCAATTGATTTTGCTGATTTCGAGCTCAGTGAATTCAGTGTTCCACTGAGTTCAGTCTGGAATTCAGTTAAGACAAAATGATTTCGGATGATTTCCCTGTGATCTCCAGTGATCTCCAAGCTTAACTAATATTAGAAGATTCTGTTCATACTGATTTCGAAGATTTTAATAAAGTTAAATGAGCATTTGTACCCTTGATTTCCCAGTGAGTAGACCTTCGACTATAGTAGAATTTCGATTTAAGCACGTATTTGGTTCTGATCTTGGATTGAATGAAAAGTCTCCGAACGTAAACAGTCAGGGGCGTGTCGTAATGTTGCGCAAAGTGATGCAATTACAGCTAGGCCATTGGGGTACTCCGCTTTATCACTATGCCGTTTTGTCTATGGTGACTGACCGCGGACGACCTCCCCTTTCGGCCACGCGGCTCTTCTCATCCACTTCAAGGTCAAAATTGTCGCAAGTGACAGTGTTTCCAACGCATCGCATTGTCTTCACCTATCTTGTATAACTCTCTGGAGCCCGAGCCAGCAGTTCTAGAAATCCGTAAATCAGTGGTTCTCTTATCGAAAGATGAGTTTAGTAAAATTAACCCTTTCAATGATTCTATTGCAGGGACAACTCTCGCGGACTTTGATATAATCGAAATGAACGCGGTCCTTACAAAAGGGCTCACGGAGGAGAAGAAAGATGAACTCCGAGAAATGTGAATGTACATTCCCGAGGAAAAAAGAACACAATTTTACATAAACATTCTCGAGTAATAAAAAAAAGCATTTTAGAAAACTATTGCAACCGATGCCTGTAAACAAAAATGAATGAGCATTTACGGATATTCATACTTGAAAATATTTTGTGATAATATACTGTATCGAGAATGGACTTAATAGAAATGAAACTCCCATGCCCCTTGGACTAAACTCTCCCTACACTTTGAGAGCGCACTTAAATAGCACTTAACACTATTAAGATTTCCGCTCTTTAATTGCACGTAGTGTATATTCTTGAAAGCTTTGGAGTTGGATTTTAGGGGCTGCCAAATATTATTATGGGATCGAGAAAACAAGCTGGAGTTGAGAAACGGTGACCAGTGTGGCTTATCTTATAATAAAAATTGTCTAGTCATTTTACATGTACATCCTTTGGAATTATTCCGTTAAAAGTGTTGCGGTTGGCTTTAAAGGGCTGCTGAAAATATAATAATGGGATGGGAATGATAATCTCAAGTATCCTGAGGGTGACTTGTCGTGACCTCATTAGATATTTTGGACTTGGAACTGTTTTTTGTAATACTTTTTGGAAAAAATTTTCATAAATGGATAGCGATTGATGTAAGGATTGTTTTTTGGGGACTAGAAAATTCGAGAGCATATTTGCGTGACTCGTTTGGGTCTCAAGAAGGAAGTTTACTGGTCTTTCTGAGGTTCTGGAACGTTTTTGGAATTTTCCTGCTACCAGAGTGAAAATAATTTTTCTTGGCTAAGTCTTCATCCAAGACATAGCCAAGACATTTTTGTAAGTCTCGCCCCTGACCGCCAGCGAAACTTCATTTTTCGTCCTCAAGTCGAAATTTGTCGTCTCCAAGCCAGATTTAAGGACACCGAGAACAAAAAGCTCCCAAGTCCTCCGAGGTTTATTACTAGTCTGCTTTAAATTTCATAGGATGTTGATAGTATTTATCTCCATGGTATTTATTTTTTATGTATTAATAATTTTGTTTGACTGCAATACATAGTTATGTTTTTTGGATGGTGCATCTGAAAATGTTATTCATTTTTTACAATCACCAACAGTTCACTAGATACTTGTAGATAATCACAGTTTCAATATTTTTACGGAAAATTTTACATGCTTGTAGTTCTTGAGGCTGACCGGTTCCGAATTTTGAATTCTAAAATCAGATATTACAAAATTACAAGTTTTATCGGTTGTCAAATTTTCATCCTTAGCAGATGTCAACTGTTTGGTCTCAGCGTAGCTACCTGATTCCAGGAAATGGCACGCACTGCCAGTGGGGTTCATAGTTTTGTTGAGGTCCGAGTAAAATGGACAATATAATTCACAAACAAAAGTTTTGTAATTTCAACCCTGGAAAATATTGAAGCCATAAATTGGTAATGTAATTTTCTTTAGAAAAAATTCTTTTCATCTATCAAGACTCAAACTTCTCGTCTAAAGACAAGTCCACTTCGACTGGTAAACTTAAGTTATAAACTCAAGAATTACATCTCCGACTTCTAAGTCTCACCCCTGGCCGCCAGCAAGACACAGCCGTCTGTGACTATCGGTTGGAAGAAGGTTTTTTTTGTGGTTGTCAAACAGTGCAAAGTTGGGTTTTTCTACGTCGAAATATAGTAGCTTTTTGCTCCTGTAGTTAATATTTTTATAATTTCAGTTTCTAGGAATATTTTTTAACAAACCCTACTCCAAATCAGAATCATAATCAAAAAGACTTTAGCAGCGAAATCGTTCAAAATAGTGCATACGGTTTTGATTACGGATAGTATATTAAAACCATAAAATTTTTTTAATTTGGTTAGTCTTTACGGAAATTATCATTATTTGTACCGTAACTTTTGACTTGGATGGAGAAATAATAATGAATCTTTAGGAATGGTGCAAATTATAATTATTATTAAAATAATTTAATGTATTATTCATTGAAAAAGTGGAAAAAGGATTTCATCCCAACTCCTTCGAATTCGATGCAAAAGTAAACCTTGGAGAACCTAATACATAGCTAAATAACAATCTTATTCAACGGAAAAAATAATTTATACGAAATATTGTATTTACTATTTAGAAAAAACTATTATTCGAACATTAAACATACTTGGTTAAGACTCGTTTGAAATTCGACCTTTATTTATTCTCTTTCGCCAATCTTCATCGTGAAGGAAGACAAACAATTTGATATCTCACGTACTATATAAATTATTATTTGAGAAAAATAAAAATTCTCCATGCTATCATGCTTGAAATCTATTTAATCACACTTTTGATATTTTTCGTCTATGTCCAATCAATATATTTGAAATTTATCCTAGAAAACTGGGTAACCCACGATTTTTTCTAATTACACAGGCCGACAAAATTTAAACCCAAAGACCGGACTATGAGACCCCGAATGATTTTGGTATCCTAAAACCGAATCCGTTATCTAAATTTTTCCTATGTGTCAGGTTTTTGAGATATCCTAACCTGAAAGTGCAAAAATGGCTATTTTCAGCCATATTTGAGGCAATATAACGAGATCAACAATTTTCTCCCCTAAAAACTGCTGACGCCATCATTTCGTACTTCTTTTCGTCTTCCATTTTCATTTCCGATCATCCCGAACCGATTTTTTTCCTCCGAGATATGACACATTAACCATTTCAGTTCCACAATGCATTGTGTAACAATGCAAGGCGAAGAGAAACTGAATGGTTAGTGTATGATATCTCGGAGAAAAAAATCAGTTCGGGACGATCAAAAATGGAAATGGAAGATAAAAAGGAGTACCAAACGATGGTCTTAGCAGTTTTTAGAGGAAAAAAATTGTTGATCGTGTTATATTGCCTCAAATATGGCTAAAAATAGGCATTTTTGCCCTTTCAGGTTAGGATATCTCAGAAACCTGACATATAGGAAAAGTGTGGATAACGGATTCGGTTTTAGGATACCAAAATCCTTCGGGGTCACATAGTCTGATCTTTGGGTACAAAAATGATGTCATTTTTGTCAGCCTGTGTTATTGAAAGAAAGCTATTTTTCAAAGAAAAAATTTGTATTTTGGAAATTGAAGTTACTTTATACATTAAAAAAAAATCTTTGATCCAAAATTGAAAGTTAGTGTTATTCAGCTTAAAAGATTTCAGAAAATTCATCTCCTCTGGTAGAATATGAATCTTTTTTTGTTGTGAAAAATGCAACTATTTTGTTGAGAATTATTCCTTTCCTGTTGCAGATTCAACTATTTTGTGGAAAATTCGTCTTTTGCCTTATATAAAACTATCTTAGATTTGAAATTAAAGTCGCATTTAGTTGGAATATCAACTGTTACACTTTTTGTTGAGAATTCATCATCGTTAAATTGAAGACTCGGAAACAGGAACACTCAAATTTAGCAATAAACTCTTATTCATATTTTCTATTTTATTTTCACATATACCCCTACGTCTCAGAAGAAATAGCGGAATTCGCAAAATCTTATCGAAATACACCCATAAAAATATGAACAGGTCGATACATTTTTTATATGAGTTAGTGATGACTAATAGTAAATGTCCAATAGTTGAATGTTTAACTCAAAACGATCTTTCGGTCTTGACAAAAAAAGCTTGTTAAGCGAGCAGAAATGTAGGACCTCTAATGTGGACAAAATGAATGAAAGAATGAATAGTGAATTATTATAGTCAATTGTTTTTTTTATTTGAATCAAACATTAAATTACATTGACAAATGTTCTGCGTCACAAGTGCACGTTTCTAACGCGTTCTCCCTTGGAAAAGAGTCTACTGATTCTAAACCCCAGCGGCTGCGCCCGACTTTTTAAATATCTGTACTAGTATTCACCTACAATATTTTAGTAGCACACGAGGAAAATCGCAGTAAAACCTGTGTATAGTACAGCGGACTTAAGCCTACTTAAGTATACGGATCCACCAAGACTTGTACTCTTATCCTGTTAGCGCTGAATACTACAGTGCCAGATCGACTGCCATTACATTTACCTTCACATTGTTATGTTTTATTTGCCATGATTTGAACACTTACACATGGACTGTCATCTTGTATTGTACCAAGTACGCATGAGTCCGTGGCTTTTAAGATGCTTTCAAAAAATATTTTTGTTGAATCAACAAAATATTTCACTTGCTTCTAGTAGAATCTCTTCGTTTTCCACTTATTTTATAGATACAACAAACAATTTTTTTTGAATTAATACCATATTTGTGACATCAATAAAGCGATTTAACCAAAAACTTTGATTCATAGTAGCAAATAAATATTGTCAACTAAACAAAAATTCTGTTTATTTAACCAAGACTTTTTCTGAAATCAACCAAATGCGGTAAACAAAATTATTTTGCTGAAGAAATGAAATAACTGATACTATTGCGACATGAATTCCGGGATTTCACCGCGATGTACACAATAATAACATTGCATCTTCAGGCAGAGAAATTTTTCGTGACGTTGCAACAGAATTTATTGTGATAAGGTTCTATCTTTGGAGAATTTATATTTGTTATGGCGTCGTCTGTCACATCACCTGAGCATTCATGTTTTTTAAGGATGCCTCTTTCTATGCCCGTTTATATTAAGTTCTCCATGCTGGAATATATAACGCGTAAATGTACGAGTATATGCATTACTGTATTCTCTCTGGATTTTTCTAATGCTGTATTCCATGTATTCTGGATGCCTGTATATAACACGCGCTAGCCCTACTTCTATATAGTCTGCTCGAGCGTTTGCCTGTGTGCATGCTCTAATATGTGCTTGTTTGTATACCGGAACGTTCGCCGTTGAAAAGTGTTTAGCAGCGACTTCATCGCGCGCAACAACAAGTTCCAAATAATGCATTGAACCCAATTTCCGAAGTAAATCACGGGGAAGATTGACCCACCGGTTGCTGATCGTGTCATATACCATAAATACATTTTCCAGGCCAAATAAAGAGCATAGATCTTCAATTGAAATCAATTCAGTTGTAGTCTCCTTCTTCCATCCAAATATTATATAATCCCTTTTAAAGAGTTTTACCTGATCAGGGACAATAATACCTTTATCACCAAATGTTTCGAAATTGCGGAACTGATGTTCAAACAAGAATTCTTCGACCGGAGGAATGACACCGCTGTTTCCAGGAAATAAATCCTCCAATGTTCTCGGTTCTGAACTTATTAATCCTGTAAGAAGAAACAGCAATAGGTGAATTTTAATGTAATAGAAATAATATCAATCAGAATGATCATGTAGGAAAAAGAAAATGAGAAACAAAAATTAAAAAAGAAAAATATAGACAATTTTTTTTAGTCTCATGCAATATTTAAATTCAAATATGGAATAATCTTCAAATTCACTCATTCACTTCGTTTACATTGAAGCTTTTATGTTTTCGATTTTCGCATGGAAAAAAGACAAAACGGAGGAAAAAAAGAAATTTCTGTTTTCTGTTTCGAGATCTACACCTTCTTCGTCGAAAAGGGCCATTCTTAGACACTTATCCATAAATATGATAAATAGCCATGAGGACATAACGTATCCTAGTTTCACGCCTTGCATAATTTCGAACCAGTCAATCAGTTTCCCATTTACCCTTACACTAGCTTTACTACCTGTATCTATTGTTTTTATTGCTTGTAGGAGCCATCCATTAACTCCGAACACTTTAAAGAATTCCCGAAGTTTACTTCTATTTACTGTGTCAAATGCTTTTTCTAGGTCAACAAATGCACAGAAAACTTTCTTTCCTACTCTCAAGCTTTTTTCTGTAATCAGTCTTAAACTAAATATTTGATCTGTACATAATCTTCCTGGCATAAATCCACTTTGGACTTCCCATATATTTTCTTCTGTAATTTTCATTGCCCTACGAATAAGTATTTTTGAGTATATTTTACTGATGGTACGTAGTGAGGTGATACCTCTGTAATTACTGCAGTTGCTTTTGTCTCCCTTTCTTTTATACATTGGTACGATAATCGCTTTTCTCCAATCGTCTGGGAATTCTCCCATCTCGATACATAAATTTATCAATTCGCACAACCTGTGAGGTATGTACTCGCCACCGTATTTGAGCATTTCAGCGCTAATACTGTCTACACCAACAGCCTTACCCTTTTTTTATTTCTTAATTATATCTCTGACTTCAGTGACACAGACTCTTTCAATTGGGTTTTCTAATACAATATGAACTATGTCGCAGTTCTGTTATCCTATAGCTTCACCTCCTAATAATTCTTTAGAAGAGTCTCTCAAAGCGTTTACTATCCTGTCTGTATCATATAACATTTCGCCTTTGCTGTTTTTCATGCTGACAAATTCTGTATTTTTACTTTCCGTCATCTGTTTAAATATTAGTGTCTTGCTTCCTTCAAAGTCGTTTTGTATTTTTTTCTCTTCTTCTGTTTTGGTTTTATCTTTACTCTCCTTCACCAGTCGTTTAACTTTCCTATTTTTGTGTCTGTAATCATTTTTGAGCTTATTTCTCTCCTCATCGCTAAGACCTGTAGTGTTCAACGTTCTCTTGTACGCTTCTTTTTTTTCTTGTTGGGCTGTCTCAATTTCATCATTCCACCATACATCACCAGATTCTCTTCCCACAACCGCCATACCACACACTTCAGTCGCACTCCTAACACTGACATCCACAAACAAGGCTGATGGGGCCTCTATATTTGTATTATCTATTAGTGTCACCCAAGTTGCCTGATCTATGCGTTCGTTTATCTTATTCTGAAAATCTATTCGCACTTCCTGTTTCTGTAAATTTTCAGTCTTTATTCGCGTTTGTTTAGTTTTTTTTTGTTCTCTTTCTTTTCCTTCGCCGTCCTAAGTTTATTTTGGAGACTAAAAGGTAAAAGTATTTTCTTCCCCAAAATAAATTTTTAATGAATAAAATAAAATATTATTATATAATGTGTTGCATTCGGAACCCCTCATGACTCTTGTATCTTTAACTAGTTTTCTTAGTCTTTCATCCGCAATAACGATGTCAATTATACTGTGGTTATTTCCTTTACACCAGGTGTAAGTGTGGATCATTTTATGTCGAAACCAAGTATTTGTAATAAATAGGCCCTTTGCTAAGCATAATCTAACTAATTTTTCCCCGTTAAAATTTTTTCTTGTTAGATCCCCAAACTTACCTAGCACCCTTTCCGTATCTGTACCCTGACGTTGGACGCCGACCCATCCGTTCATATCTCCTAGCAGAATTATTCTTTCACCTTGAGCGCAAGTACCAAGCGCTATGATAAATAACCTTCGGATACATACCTTCATTCTAGCCCACAGCAATCTGGGTGATACAAAATCATGATCTTTGAGATGCTGTCTTGCTTTTTCATTCTTAATTAAAACGACTCCCTGACTACCATGTGATTCACTATCTACTCCTGACCATATTTCGAAGCCGCCTTTCAATACCCCACTTTCTATGTTTCTACTTTCCAACCCTTTTTCTTCGTCTCAGGTAAACATGAAATATATATATTTCTTATGTGCATGGTTTATCATAGTTCTCTTACTTTAAGATCATTCACTCCTCTAGCATTCCAAATACCCAGTCTCCATTCATCGCCTGAAACTCGACCTTTACGTTTACCGTGTGCATGCATTTCGTCAATCAAAGTTTCAGTCCATTCCGAGGCTACTTTATTGCTTGCATTATTCATGTTTAGATTGTACACCCAACTACCACCTTTATACGCGAAATTTGTTTTGGGAGTCGAAATCATGTCCAAGTTAAGTAGTGATTTGTCGTATTGCGGAGAGTCTAGTTGTCACGTCAGTCCCACCAAAACTTCTGTCACACGGCTAGAAATTGTTTATGAAATTGTCTGTTTTCAGAAGCACATTTATGAAAATAATCAAACTTTAGAATTTTATATTTGGTTTTTTTTTTTAATTTTGGGAGAAACGACCTGCTCTTTCAAAAACTCTCGCAAGACTGATTTTGAGAACAAAGTGTACCATGTCTTTAGGGTCAGTTTGCAATAACGTCGTATTTCGAAGTTAGCCATTGGAAATATAGAGTGCTTTAAAAGGATTTTTCTGAGATATTCTCGAATATGCAAAAAATCTCTGGAATCTGTGAAGAGCTTAAAAATTCTCTCAGATTAGGAAATATCTCACTTAAACTTGAAAACTTTTGAAATACCATGAAATCTCTCATAAAGTATCATAAAATGAAGCGAAAATTTCATGGAATTCTATATTTCTTGAAATTTCAGATTCAAAACGCCCCAAAATTTCAAAAAAATAACTTGAGATTCTCTTAAATCATTGAATTCAATTGAAATAAGAAGTCAGATTTTCCATTAAATTAATCCCATTAAAAAAAAATTTAACCAATTTTTTTACTTAAATTTTTTTTATTTTTTATTAATCGAATATTTCTATTCAGCTTGCATAATTCTGTAACTTTTTTTTTATGTAATGGTTGTCGACCAGATAAATGTAATAAATAAATTAGTGTTAAGTGTTTCTTGTCTACTGCACAAAAATCCATATTTTTCAATATTGATTTTTGATTTTTATGATGTGAGAAAATTGTCTCCAGCTCCGTTGGGATCCGAACCCAGGTATCTCAAATTTCCGGTCTGGTGCTCTTACCTTACCACCTTACTAAGACCTTACCAAGACCTGGGTTTGTTTTTTTCTGTTGAAAACCATTCTTCTTGATAGAAAATTTATCTATCCATTCGAAAATTCAACTTAGGATTATGAATATAATGTTATATTATAACATATTTACCGATAGAATTAAGGAAAACGGCAAAAGCGAGCAGAAGAGTACCAGCTGCGATCCGCATTTTCTAATATAGTTGATGACAGTATATGACAGTAGATGACATTAAATTATACTGATTCAGAGAGAAATGAAATCTTCTAGAAGATTTTTTCATACGTATACTAGTGGGCTCTCCATATTCCACGTAGCTAATTTTGATTTGCTGATTCCCCCTTTTTCACCTTCTGCCCCCCCTTCCCCGCAATAAAGTTGCGCACGTGGTGTATGGATGGCATCTAGTCAATACTTCATTCGACATCCTAAATTAAAGCCTCGAAAAATAACACCTTCATTTAAGAATAAAGGCATATATATATACATACACATACACACACGTGCGTCATTTGAAAAATTATATCAAGACACGCTCATAGTTTAAAGAAGGAATCGAGAGAAACAGAACTTTATTGATCCAACCTTATCGCTTCTGAGGTTTCAAATATGCTACATACTTGCATGACGAATTGATGCGATAACGCTTTTCGGCTTTAGCTATAATCAATAATAATAATAATTAGCGAGAGGGTTGTATTTTTTCTGTTATATTTTTTCTTTTGTCATATCGCAAATGTTTTCTTACAATAGTAAAAAAAAATGGTTCAATTATCTGCAAGAATAGTTGAATTTTGAATCTAAAAGGACGAATTGTCTACAAGAAGGTAGAGTTTCCAACTAAGAAGGATAGTTTCCAACAGAATTGTAAAATTTGCAACAAAATGATTACTTTTCGAACCAAGTGATAAAATTTGTGACCAGAAGAGAGGAATTGTGAAAAAAATACATGAAATCATTATTTTTTTGTAAGCCTGGTCCATTCAAGTCCTGTAGCACTCCGGTTAAAACCTGTGGTGATATGCCTTTTTATTTTCGAAGCTTTGGTGAAACTGACTCTCGCTGCTCAAGTATAGTTAATGTACTTCTGCAAGAACTGCCAGACAGTATCACTTCACTGCACATGCGCCTGTGAAAATGTTTATTTTACTAAGGTAGTCTTATCATTACTGTATGAATTTATTCACTTTCAGTGATACCCTGCGGCTGCATCCGACTTTGTTAGAAGTACTCGAATTTCTCTGGACGTTCGGTCAGGGAAGACGAAAACTGCAAGAAACAGCCTTCTGAGTTTAGCTGGTTTTTCGTCAGTCGAATGTGCTGCCAGACATTCGTAACAAAAAAGATGCATCCACGATTAAACATGTAGTAGTTAATATTTCAACGAAATAGGTGACCTTTTAACCAAGTAGTTGAAGATCTCAATAAGAATAACTTTCAACTAAACAGTTGCATTTATCGCAAAAAAAAATATTTTTCACGAAACAGTGACAAGCTGTTAATTGCTACTTGCATGATTGCATGATTTGCCTTCGTATCTTCTGTATTGGTATAACAAATAAGAAAAATGAAACCTATTCAAAATTTTTCAAAAGAACTGATATTATGAAAAGATTGATGATAGGGACAACAATCTCTATTTTTCGACACAGAAAAAAACACCTTTGTACCATTCTGCATTTGATTACACCCAAAAGACAATCCTTCTTTGCATCTGTAGTGACTTCTTTATATCATTTAACAGGAAAAATTGGAAACTGTTTCCAAGCCCCCAAAATACCTGTAAACTTCCTTTTTGAGACCCGCAGGATTCACACAAGTATACTCTCGAATTTTCGAATCCCCCAAAAAAGCTCTTGAATCAATCGTTAGCCATGTTTGACTACACTTTTCAAAAAATATTTTAAAAGACAGTTCCGAATCCAAAATATCTAATAAGGTCGATTTTAGAAACTTGAATATATACCGTAGTGTAACACCCCATTTTTCAACGTACCAAAAAACCAACCCCAGAACATTCAGCGAAACAAGTCTATAGTGTCTGCATGTAGAAAAAAGATAATATTATGAAACTGAGAACGATGCAATTTCAAAAAGTTTTCATCTGAATCAGCCATTACATTTAATAATTGAAAAGTGCTATGGTTGGTTCATTCGGGTCGTTGAATATTACTTTGGGTTGCAGAATACCTGGTAAAGTCTTCAAAAGCTAGCTGGTGTAATTATTTTCAATTTAGTTTTTTGGCTCTTCTTTTTGAATGCAGCAAAAATTGGGATAGTTCAATAAGCTAGGGGTGTGCTTTTTTGCATCTATCTACTGGATTCTCGCATAGGTGACTAATGTGATTATTTTTTATTTAAAAATTCATTAGCTCTTTCACATGCAGACACTTTGGAATAGTTTCAGTTGCAATTTTTATGGCGAGTTTTTAGGGATTGCTTAATATTTTCATGGGTTTGTCAATATAGCCTGGAGTTTTCTGGAGGTGACTTGTGCCATTATTTTCAATAGAAAAATGAGTTAGCTTTTTCACAGGAAGACTCTGTTCAATCGTTTCGCTGAAAGTACTAGAAGAGGTTTTTGAAGGTTGCTGAATATTATTATGGAGTTTGGAACGCAACATGAAGTCTCCCAAAGATTATTTCTGTCACTGTTTTCTGTTTTGAAATTTGAGTTGGTTTCACATTGAGACAGTTTGGAATTGTTGCGTTGAAAGTATTATGAGTGGTTTTTGGGAGTCGCTGAATATTATTATATCTGAATATTATTATTTGGCCTCGAACATATCCCAAAGCAGGTGGTTTGAAATTTTCTGCATATAACTTGAGTGAATATTTTCAATCTTGAAATTTTATTGTCCTTCATAAACAAATTGTTCTTACATCGTTGCAAATGGCAGAGATCATCTCCTAAGAATGTTCTGGATACACGATATGATTGGCAAGTGAGCGTTCCTTAACAAAGCCGCCGAGCAGGTAGCCAAGAATCTTGGCCTTAATTTGTACATCAGAAGTGAGGAAAGTGCATTACTTGATCTGGATTCCTTACTTTTGAAAGCCGAAGCGGAGAAAGCAGAGGTTAGAAAATTCCGCAAACACCCACTTGACAACAAAATGCACCGAAACTTCCACAGAAATGTAGGAAATCAGTCCTTGTCGAAGAAGCAAACTTTTGCTCTCCTCAGATCATCAGGACTTAATTTAGGTGCAGAGGGTTTCATTTTCGCATGCCAGGATGGTGTTATTTCCACCTTAGTATACCGAGACGGAATTTTACGTGAAGAAGTTCCTAGCGTTAGGTGCAGAACGTGTTCTGCACAGGCTGAGTACCTAGAATACATACTATCCGCGTGTCTCACTCACGCAGGAGTGAAGTATCTCCAGAAACATAATGCGGCCCTAAGAGTGCTTCATTACTATCCTTGTCGCTCTCACGGTGTTGGCCGCGACCCTGCCTTGGTGAACGCTGCGAGGTAGATAAAGTCAATCGTCCAAAACGAAAAGTACCAAATTTTCTGAAACTGCAATTTTCGGACTGAAGTCTCCGTTGCACAATCGAAACCTGACATCGTTTTCCAAGACTGATGAACGAACTATATTCGTGATCGAATTCTCGGCTGTGGCTGACGACAGCATCACTGCCAAAGAGAAGGAAGAGAAGAATGGGTATCAACACCTTGAAAGGGAGCGGCAGCGACTGTACCCAAAATAGTCAGTTAAAGTAATTGTCCTTGTGACCGGTGCTCTCGGAGGTGCGAAACGATCTCTGGTTCGTAACCTCAATTTGAATGTGCTGAAAACTGAATATTTTAGACGGAAAGAATATTTGAATTAAATTTGAAATTTAATTGATGGGTTTTATTATTGAACCGATTCAGAATCGTCTGGAAAAATCAATTATTCTTCAGTTTTTAATATGTGAACCGCAGTTCAATTTTAAAAATTTCAGATGCAAAATTCAATACATTGAAAATTTGTGCCTAATAATGAAGATTAAAAATTCCAAATTTTTAAAATGGAAGAGTTTAGAATTACGCACTTAAATTGAATGATTTTATGATTAAGAAAATACAGGTGAACTTCACATTAAAAAAAAGTTGAAACCGAGCTTATTATATCCAATGATATGTATGAAATTTGTCAAAAAGAAATTGACTCTCATTTCTTGGTCTATTCGCCACACTAAAAAGATTTTTTAAATCGAATTTACAGTGGAACGATTCGTGATTTGCACACAAAATACTCTATATTGCTTCGCGATTGAAATTGTGGGACCTATTGGACAGTCCGTGTTTTCTTCTGGGGTCAATACTTTCAAAGAATAGCTGTCGATGTTCATTTTCGCCCGTTTTCCCTTCGCAGTGACATGCAAATATATTTCACGAAAAATCTGTTGGTTGTAAATTTTAATTTTGTCAAATATTGCGAATACGTCACCAATGGGGGTTGATAATACAATTTGTTTGTCGGTGGTCATAGGAAATAGGACATCATTTTTTCCTCTAATTAAAATTGGTACTTCAGAAGAAAATGCATATCTTCGAAGTTCGAATAATCGGGACGGATTTTCATAAGAAATAAGATGAACAAATCTAAGTTCTTCAGGTAGGAATTCAAGTATAAGAGAAGAAGGATCCTGGCAGGAGGATACCCAGCTGACACGAAGAGAAGGCTCGGCAGGTGGAGGAGACTAAGCAGAAGAATGAGGTCTGGCAAAAGAAAGAGAAGTTGACGGAGATTGCGCGACAGGAAAAGAAGAAGAAGGATAATGCCCACAACGAGGAACACCAGAAATAGGATCGTCATTAGACAAGCACTCGAACTGCGACCTTGATTCTCAAACAAGAAAGAGAGGATTGCATTTTTCTTAAAGTACGTAATCGTACTCAAACTGTTCCATTTTTCGTTACTTATTCCATTCCATATTCAATAGCAAAGGCTTTCTAGAGGCGAAAGAATTTTTCAGCTTTAAATTTGTATTTAAAAATACTTTCTATCTATTATCCATTTCATATAAAGACTAACTGTGATGTTTGGATTATATTCTGATATTATTACTTTAATCTAATATGTTAATACAAAAATCAACTTCAATCTTCTAATATTAAATATTGATTACCATATATGCTGTGTGAAATATATATTGTATTATATTTATTTCATTCTCAATTTTATTATCAGATTATATATCAGATTCAAGGGGAAAAAAACAGTTAACAAATTTATTTAAAACTGATGTCACCATTCACGTAAGCTTTTACGTTTTGGAGAAAACTAATTCTTATATGGAAATTTTATATTGTGTCTACTATAGCGGCTAATTTAAACAATTGAAAAATTAATATAAATTCTACGAAATACTTTAGAAGAATTGAAAGGATGAATTTTATCCTTTTATATTTTTATCTATTTTTTTAGAAATTACTTAGAGAAAAAGGATTCATCTTGAAACAAAAGTATCTTCCTTTAAAGTCGATTTTTAATACAATTCTGAACGGTCAGGTTTTCCTAAACATATACACCAGATTTCAAGATTTCAAAGATTTACCCCAGCACCCTTCCATTTAACATCGTGTCCATGCAGAAAAATCCATAGAATTTAATAAGTTCAAGCGATTCCAAGTTTCGTAGAAATTACTGGTATCTGAAAGGCTTCCTTATGATTCTAATATTTCAAAGGAATTTCAATATATTTCCATGTAATTAAGGGAATTTAAAAAAATTGATCATATTTCATAAGATTTTAAATGTTTGACGGGTTTTCAAGGTATTCGCATACATGAAAAGTGATTTTGAAGGATTTCATCAGATTTAATGAGGTTTTACAAAATATCAATGACTTCAACGGAAGCATTTTTTGTCCATATAATAGTAATAACCATGTTGTAATAATCATATTCTAAGATTGATTCAGCTAAAATATCGTTCATTCAAACAAATATTTTTTCTGGGTTTGCCAGCGATTCTGGCCCAAGGATTTTTTATTCTACGTCGTAGTATATGTTATAGAACAAAGTATGTCATAAAAACAAACTATTTCATCGTCTAATCACAATTTAAATAAAGATTTCAGCAAAATACGATTTTTGTTGATCCAACTCTATCTCTACCGAGGCTTTGATTATAGCGAAAAAAATTCCAGTAAATCCAATATGAATGACACAATTTTTTTTATTTACTTAAAATTATTTAAAATTAGCAAGATCATTTTTTTCATTAACAAAATATCATTCATTGCGTGTTTTATAATCGACACCATACTTTTAGTATATTTTTTTAATATTTAAAAAAAATAAAAAAGTTAATTTTTACTCATTTCATTTCAATTTTGAGCTTCTTTGGTTGATCCTATAATATGAAAAATATATAAATGTTATGGTTAAAACCACAACCGTTAGTCAAAGAAGGCTGATTAAAAAACTTTACTTTTCTTTTTGGGCCTTGAAAAAGTATTACACAGTGCATTTCAATCCCATCATTTTAAACTAAAACACATAAAAGGTGTCACTAAATCAAACACATTACGGCAAAAACGAAAGACTGAGTTCCAGCAAAAAGGACCTGCCACACAAACAACCTTGACGAGAAGATTATTAGCGAAATTGGCCGAGGGCGAGAATATTACTGGATAGCTTACCAGAATCGAACTCCAATTTTCGCATTGCTATAGATATTAGAGATAAACTTCCTACGTTGGATACTCTAGGAATGAAAATGCTAGAAGAAGTTGAAGTGAGAAAAGAAAACGGTGAAATGAATCAAGATTTAATGTTTGATTGATCTTCGAAATCTGATAGTGCTCGTCGTGTAAGGGATACAAACGTTCGTGAAGATCATACAATGTAAACAAGCACAATTTCAAGGCTTGGTCAAAGGGTTGCAGCGGTCATTTTTTACAAGGTAGTGTTGACAAGAATGAAATTAAGTGTCATCGATTCGATCAGCTCGGTCACATCGCGAGGGCATGCCGTGCTCGTTTATCAAGTGGTAGTGCGAATACAGTTGAGGAGGAAAACTTCGAAAAAATAGCTGAGGTTAGGGAACAAGAGGAAATCGCTCTCTTAAGTCCAGACACCGAACGGAAAAAGATGATGTTTGGACTCCGGATGCACTTCCCACAAGAGTGGTGATCAACATATTTTTCAAAAGTTTAAGCAGTTAGATAGTAAATTGAGTCTCGAGAATAATGAGTCCACAAAAGTTGTTGGAGTGTGGGAAGCTAGAATTAATGTGGGTGATACAAATACCGCAAAATCTGTGAAATTGGATAGAGTTATTTTTGTTAATGACCTAAGAACGAGTCTTATGTCGGTATTCAAAATAATAACTGATCGCGGTTTCGAAGTGAGATTTTGCAAAAGTGACGCTATTGTTGGTGAACAAAATGGCCAGGTGCTATTGAAAGCTGACAGGCTCGGCGATTTATACATTTTTCGATAAGACGAAGAGGCTAATAGAGTCGATACGGACACTTTTCCTCAAAATGATGCCGAAGAATGGCATTGTGAAATGAGGTACTTAAATAATCGCGACTTGAACCCTATCATTGTTGTGTAAAATTTAAGTGTATATATATAACTCAAGTGGCTGTTTTCCAATCTTAACAGATCCCGCGAATGGAAAAAGTCACGGTATCTATCAGCTATATTATCGATTTGAGTTATAAGATTGGAACCATTGAAATCCATGAGATTGTGACTGTATTCTCGCTCCCTCCAAACATCTAATAAGTTGATTTAACCAGTTATATTTAACATTTTTGCTATTTGCGGTTTCGGCTAGTTTTACCATACAAAGTTTAGGATAGCGCGAGTCATCCATATCGAAAATCTTTGCTGCTGAATTCAGCACAACGAAGTCAGGCGTATTTCTGGGTAGGCACAGAAGATTTTTGAAAAAACGGACTTGTGCTTTTTCGAAGACATCTAGATAATTCAATCCGATAATGTGAGCCGCATATAATAATGAACTCTTTATAATAGAGTCATGAATTTTGATAATGGAAGACCATGAGGAGCAATCAGTTCTAGTTAGATTATTAAACGCCGAGGCTGTGGCTGAGTTGGCTCTGCTAACTGCTGCATATGCAGCTAAGTTGAAAGCACCTGTTCTAGAAAAAATCCTACCCAAGTATTCAAGACAAGGAACAAACTCCAAAGAGATGCCATCATATTTCAGACCTAGTAGTTTTGCGGTGATCCGACCTTTCTTGAATATAGTGTATTTAGTTTTGTTTTTATTAACCGTGAGAGCACTGCGTTTTCTTATTGCGTCTATTTTAGATTCTGCGCAAATAATTAAATCATCCGCGTAAATCAGCACAATAATCGAGGTTAAATATGATTGTGCTCATTATCCCTACCTGTAGAACTCCCTCAGAGACCTACAATTTCTCTGAGAACTCGTTCCCTACTTTAATGCAAGTTGAGGCTCTCTCATACAGACTTTTTACTATTCTGATTAACCGATGGGAAAGCTTTTGAAAAATCCACCACAATGGCATAGATATGTGTATCGCCGCGGAATCGTTTCGAAGGCGGTGAGAGAAGAGATGGAAAAAACGTCTCCGGCGTCTTGTCGGCTGATAAGAACAGCCCGTCGTCACTAGATGACTCCAGGTCCTCGATGACCCGAGAGAGAACCAGAGTTCAGGCCTGGTCCTCCTTGTCTGGGCGAACGGACGGCTGTTCGACCGGGTGCGCAGGAGAGGCGGAGGCCGCTTCATCGGCGATACGGGGCGTCCCTGAATAAGGTAGGGTCCGTATCGCGATGGTTGCTTGCGGCGCTGGCAGTGGTACTGACGGCGGTACCCTTAATTCCCTCGGGCAAGGAGGTGAATTAAAACAGTTTAGAACGGTTGGTGTTCGACTGGCACCGGCCTCTGGAGATGTTTCTGGACGAGTGATATTGACCGGCGGGAAGACGTACCGCGGATCGTTGATGAATTCGGGTACCTTTAAACTCAAAGGTACCGCGCGACTAGTTGGCGGTCGCCTAGACCGTGGATCGTCGGTATCGGGATGACCATGACGAATTTCTAGAAGATTCCATTCCCCCTCGAGAAATAGGCCGGGAGCCTCCGGGTTGTACGGGCGCACGATAGCTTGACGTGCCCGTTCAGCTGCTCCACGTCGTCGCTGCTCCTCTGCTGCTCTCCGTGCCTGTTCCGCGGCACGGCGTGGTTCCTCCTTGATGCGACGAGCTCGTAGCTCCTCAGCCCGTCATACTCTTTCGAGCGCGATTTGCCGTTGTCGCTCAAGCGCGGCAAGCTATCGTTCGGCGCGGCGGCGCTCCCGCTCCTCTATGGGCAACGCGTCCTCCTCGGCTTGCAGCAGCTGACGCCAAGGTGTCCATTGATTAGGGCGTGTGTTTCGAGCACTCCCTGTCGTCAAGGTTGCTGCGAGCGTCGAAACTATCCGTACACAAAGCGGACTCCTGAGTGGTAATTTAAGTGGAAGAACGAAGGATCGTTCGTGTGCGCCACGCAATTCGTGGTAATCGCTCAAGCCTCACACCGTAAAGCTCTCCTTCTTGTATCGAGTGCCAACCCTGAGGTCAGCTCCAGGCTACAAAAAGAGGAACTTAATCCGCAAACGGAGGACCAACCTACCGGCCGGACTCCGCTCAACAGAACGGCGAGACAAGCGTTCTGCACACACAATATAACGACTATCACGGCACAAAATATTCACCACACGTCACTTGTAGCACGATATCGAATCCTGGTTGACAGCTGGTTGATGCTGGACGATACGATGAAATCAACAAAAAGATGAGATACTCCGTAGAGAATGAGAGCAAAGCAATTTATGTGTTGGTTTTAATATGGAAAATTATTTTATTTTTTCGCAAAGTGCAGAAGGCAGAGCGTGGCTACTTCGCTTCCAAATGTTGGTACACAACCACAGTGCGTTCACTCTAATGGGGAAAAATGAGACCGTTTTTAGTGTTTTCTATTCCCGATAGGCGGCGCATGCTTTCAAAAATATGCAAAAATGGTTGCGGACTCACAGGGGCCAGGGGACTTGTCAACTCGGTGCGTCGTAGATCCTGGTAGCACGCCAGAATATTTCAGGATTTTGAGTGTATTTTATATTAAAGAAGAGTGTTTATTGAAATAGGTTTGCTCCTGATGATGTCAATTATAGTGTTCACTCTTTTCTAGTAATACAAGTTTCGCTGTACATATTTTAAGAGGTTCCAACATCATTGCTAACCTCGAAATGTGTTGCCTAAGACGAAACTTGTATTTCAATTCAATAAGTAAAGAGATCAACTTTTGCAAACATATTTAAAAAATAATTTTTCTTCAATATACATTATACTTGAAATGAAACAAATGATGCTCAAATGAAGAAAAGGAAATTACGATTAGGAGTAAAGGGGGAGGTCTACTCAGCGCGATTTAGTTCATTCTATTCCCCCTAGGAGTCGCATTCGATAAATGTCGTGCTCCCTAATTCCTCATTTAAGTCTCACAGAGTGAACGCACTGTGTACATAACTGATATCCTGGAACGAGCCTTCTATTTCAAACAAAAAAAAAAACAAAAATCCTTATTTAATGCCCTCAAATGAACGATTCTTAATCTAATATTAATGCTAGTAAAAATTCATTATTTCTAATTAAATCAATTATGCTAGATGAATGTACGAGCATATTCGAGTTCGGATTTGCACGCACATCCATCGGAAGTTGTTATTAACAGACTAACCAGAGGTCTTCATTGTTTATAAAATTCATTATTATTTCAAGACTGTATAACAAGACTGGTGTCTGTTGAAAATTCCCCCAGAATACTTAATTTATTATATGAAATGATTTATTATATGGAAAGATGAGCGTAGATAAAGAGAGCGATAAAGTTGAGAGAGTAGATAGCGCGCGTGGGATAAATAGAGAAAGACTCTGGCGTACGTGCCTTGGCTCGCCCCAGTGTTTTCACGGAGGCGAAAACACGGCGGCGGCAGGCAATCGAGAGCTGTTTACTTGACCGGGAAGATTTTCCGGTACTTACAGGTCTATACATTAGAAAGCGGAAGGGTCCCAATACAATAGAATGATTCATTGGGATGAGCAAACTCGTCGTTTAGAACTTCGAGAAATCCTCAATTTGTCACGTAGGTCCTTGAAACAAATTGCCTTTCGGAAATTCGAGTGGAAGATTACTCAGACAAATTGCTTGTATTTTCCGAGGTTCTCAATTCATCCATCTGACATACAACAATTTAAACAGATATATAGAAATTTTGAAATAAAATACCTGCTCTTTTTCATCCATTAAATCAATGAAAGAACTGACAGGTTTTTCCGCCTGTTCTCTCTTATTTTCTTTCAATACTTCAGGAGATTCATTAAGACTATTTTCTTCTAGACTGCATGGGAATTCATCAAATATAGAGTCGCTCTTGTTAACATTCACCAAATCCGCGTTTTCCGTCTCGGTTGTTTTCTCAACATTATTCAGTTTTTTAGAGCCCGCTGAAGAAGACGATATAATAAATTTAGTTAAAGTTATGTTTTTGCTTCTTTTCTTCATTATTTGCATCTCTTTTTTAACTTTTTTTGTAAAATTTCGACACTTATCAATATGATCCACCATTCGCGTTGGAATTTTATATTGTTCCTTCCCACAGAACTTGCACAGCACGTATTCCTGAACTTAGTTTCATTTCTTTCTTTTAACTGATTGGAGATAATTCCAGACGCACGTTTTTGTTTTCATCGTGAAAACGACTGACAAACTGATCGCTATAATTTTAGATAACTTCTCGCAACTTCTCGTTTAAACACTTTATTTCTCAATAATTGTAGATATCATAGAAAAGGTTAACCCTCAAACGGCACACTTCAACCCAGCATACGTAAACGGCACACTAGTGCCAATTGGGATTTTGTGATATCAGCTGAATATTTTAAGATAAAAATAAAGTTCGAAATTTGCGTATAAATATATGATTTTGGGGTAAAATTCCTCGCCCAATCCGTTGGTGCAGCTTAAATTTATTGAACATTATATCAACTCATAACAAAATTGTTATTAAAAAGAGGTATTGACACGAAACTAACGCGATTCTTCATTTAAATAGATGTTCTTTCATGAAAAAAATATGCCAATCCGATAAAATTATATTAAGTATTTTTTCCGTTGTGTCAGATTTTTGGTATTTTCGTATGAAGTATATCACGAGTGCAGGACAGCACACATTGTTATTTTTGTAGTATACAAGCATATTATTGCAAAAATAAAGTTTTTCGTGTCAAATTTTGAAAATATTCTTTTTTTAATGACACGACTTGGCACCTTCTAACGGCACACTAGTGCGAATTTGCACCATTTAAAACTTTTACAGTGATTTACTCGGCTGATTGCAGGCGGATGAATATCCGTTTATGCGTCGTGTATTTGTGGGTGTATGGACATATATAACGTAGTGGGAGGAGACATTGAAAATAGTTCTAGAAAGAATATCAGCGCTTTGAAATTTTTGCTGGTGCGAATTCGCACTAGTGTGCCGTTTGAGGGTTAAAATTGTAATAATTTCATCTTAAAGAATTCAAACCTATTTGGGTTCACTTTAAATGTCGTTCAAATTGTACGAATTATGATTTAGAATTTAAACGTTCAACATTTTGTCGTTTCAAATTTAAATTGTTCATAATTGTAAAATAGGAAAGGTTAACATTCGAATAATTTCATGATAACAAAATTCAAAATTGTTTGGATTTCATTTAAAGAATTCAAAAATACTTGACCGACTATAAATTCACCACACTTGAAATCGCAGTTTAAGATTCTCTCTTCTTCATAATTGAGGTAAATTGTTCAAAATTAAACAATTTCCAAATGGAAAACTTAATAATTGAAGCAACGTTGAATTGAAAACGTTTAAAGAATACTTGAAATGAGCCTCCATAAATAAGAGAATTTCAAATTAATTAAGCGTCGTTCAAAATTCGGAAATTAATCATTATTTTGAATTTGAATAGCTCAAGCTTTTACATTTTTAGTTTCGAATTTGTAGTAGTGAAAGAGCTTTTTGAGAGTTTCGAAATAAAGTATTCAATTTGGAAGGCTTGTGCTCTGTTATTGTATAATTTTCAATATTTTTCGTTTGGAAATTTAGACGCGTAAAGTTGTAAAATAATTGTTAACGGATATGTTTAGGTCTATCTTGCTACACATTTCATGTTTCCGAAAAATCACAATTAAAACGCTTTTAAATTCGAAACCATTAGATTGAACTGTTAAAAATTTGAAGAAAACTTGAATGTTCGAAAGTGCAAAAATTTCAAGCTATTTTAAACCTATAAGCTTCAAGTATTCGGGCCAATAAATTTTGAATCTCAAATTGAAAAGAAAAACTGTAATTCTTAAGTTTTCATTTAAAAAATTAATTTTGAACCAAAGAAAAAGCTAATTTTCAATCAAAGAGATGAATTTTCAACTAAAGTGATGAATTTTCAACTAAAGTGATGAATGTTCAAATAAAAAAAAAAAATGAATTTTTAACGAAGTAGCTACAGTTTCAACTACGTACTTCATTTTTCATCAAAAAAAGACAAATTCTCAACCACAAATTTCTTAGTTGAATTTCAACTAAAAACGATAAATTTTGAGACAAAGATGTAATAGTTTAATTTTCAGTTGATAAAGTTAATTTTCTCTGCTCGGTGGGTTTCCTGTCACCACTACGTAGCGCGTCCTCAGGTTGCGGATAGAGAAACGGCCCGAGAGGCTGAACAGCCCCTAAGGTTAGCTGCGAATACAAGAATAAGCAGTCGCGGACAGCCGATAGGAACCAGTCGTGAGTGTGGTGAGCCCAGCACTGGTAGAAAATAGGTACATGACAACCATGGCTTGGGGGAACACACCCATTCGCGTTCATACGCAATGGGTGGGTTCTGGCAAGCCGAGGTGCAGCGTGTACACACCTAGAAACTCTACCCGAACCAAAACTAAAAATCTTGTAAGGGAAAAATCCTGCTGCCCCATTGGACACCGCAGCGATGACACTGCCCGCAAGGGATGTGTGGAATGATTCGCCTGCACAGGGCCAAAGGGGTATTGATGCCAGTAGGCGAGCTGCCTTGCAGGGGGATGTTAGGATACGAGGATGAAACTGTAATGTGTCTGACCACAAGTTGACACGGTCCTTGTCAAAGTCGGAAAGCTCCCATACTTAGAACCAGAGAGGTATGGGGGTTATCACTTCTGGGACGGTGGACTCGCCTACGATCGGAATAGGATCCTAACGTGTGGATTTCCACGAAATTATCATGGCTAACTTGCAACAACAAAAAACTACCGTAAAATATCTAAGGGCGGGAACTCTGAACGCGCGTAGTCTAAATACTGGCGGATTTAGCGAACTCATTGAGATAGCAATCAAATACGATACTGACTTAATAGCACTTCAAGAAACCTGCTGGCCGGGCGATTTCGCGTCAATTTCTAAGGATGACTATACTTTTCACCATGGTTTGACGTCAACCATGGTTTGACGAAGAGTGGAAACTTTGGTTTGAAAAACGTCGGAAGGCCAAACTATTTAATTTACAAAATAAGTGCGATCAAACACATAAGAAGTATCTCGAGATTAGTAAAAGTACAAATAGGCTTTATAGATCCAAGAAAAGGGAGTGCGAAAAGAATAAAATACTGGTAATAGAAACGCATAATAAACAAAATAACCCGCGTGAGATGTACAGGGGAATCAATTTTATAAGGAAAGGCTTTCAAAGTAGACCGGAAGTAATGAGGGACGAAAATGGCAAACTAGTAGCCGATGCGACAGAGAGACTGAATTTATGGAAAAACTATTTCGATAAGTTATTAAATGTACGCGAAGCCCCCGTTGAAGGTAATCTCGGCGAAATCCACACTGTTGATCTATTAATTGATGATCCTACTGATATAGAAATAGAAATGGCCATAAAGAAGCTAAAAAATAACAAAGCCGCGGGCATCGACGACCTACCGTCAGAACTGATAAAAAATGGAGGCCCTTGCCCCACAAGGCAAATTTATAAATTAATACGCGCAGTTTGGAACACAGAACGCATGCCGGAGGAATGGAATACCTCTATTATTATTCCTATCCTTAAAAAAGGCGATAAAACGAATTGTAACAATTACACAGGCCCACAAAATTTGACAAAGGTCCGGAACCAGAGACCAGACCTAGTATACCCATAGTAGTATAAGGCTTTTGCTGCGCTGAATCCGAATCCGACCGCAGAAAAATTCCAGCACCCTCAGTTTTCGAGATATTCTAACCTAAAAGGGTCAAAAACCCGTTATTTTGATTTACCCCGCTATAGCCCTCGGCCACCATAACCTAATTTTCCCAATCGTTGAGTATTGAATCTTTGAGCGTATGAATTTACGTGTTTAATTAGTAAGTTATGATTCGTTACAAATGAACGATAACGATTTTCGACGGAAATATTTTGTTTTGCATCGCCAACCATACCTGTTTCTTTCGTTGCTCGGGGTACGAGTTGCGGTTGCTTATGTTAAAGCGCTTTAAAGTAAACATAGATTAGATTTCTATGAAAAAAAAAACAAAATAAATAAATCAATAAATAATCAAAATAACGGGTTTTTGACCCTTTTAGGTTAGAATATCTCGAAAACTGAGGTTGCTGGAATTTTTCTGCGGTCGGATTCGGATTCAGCGCAGCAAAAGCCTTCGGGTATACTAGGTCTGGTCTCTGGTTCTGAGAATTGTTGGCCTGTGTTATCGGGGAATTTCACTTGTGCCTTCATGTTATAAGATCCTGTCCAATGTAATCTTAAGTAGACTAACTCCTTTTGCCGAGGAAATCATTGGGGATTACCAGTGTGGATTCCGCCGAAACCGATCTACAAGCGATCAAATGTTTACAATTAACATAGACAACTGTTAGAAAAGAAATGGGAATTTAATGAAGTAGTGCATCAGCTATTTGTCGATTTCAAAAAAGCTTACGACTCTATTATACGCGAACGAATGTACTGGATCCTAGAGTTCTTGGGTGTACCAAGAAAATTAGTTAGACTTATCGAAATTTGCTTAAGCGGCAGTAGGGGTAGAATACGTGCAAACGGAAGTTTATCGGAAGAGTTTTCGATCCGCGATGGCCTGAAACAGGGCGATGCACTTTCGTGCGTCCTTTTCAACTTAGTTTTAGAATACGTGGTCAGACAAGTACAAGTGAATCCGACCGGTGCTACCCTCAATGCGATAATACAAATTCTTGAGTATGCGGATGATCTCGACTTACTAGGGGATGATAAAGAAACCGTAGCTAAAAACGCAGAGATCTTGATCACAAAAGCCAAAGATATTGGTTTGGAAGTTAGCGAATCAAAGACAAAATATATGACCGTCGTCAGATTCGAACAAAGTAATGTAGGCGGGGATCTTGTGGTCGGAAATATGAAATTCGAAAGGGTTAATGAGTTTAAATACTTTGGGTCTATTATAACTAGCAAAAATAATATTAAAACGGAAATCAACGCACGGCTGCACGCTGGCAATGGGTGCTACTATGCAGCAAACACACTACTAAAATCGCGATTGCTATCTAGAAACATCAAAGTAAGAATTTACAAAACAATAATAATGCCGGTCGTTATGTACGGGTGTGAAACGTGGGCGCTGACGAAAGGAGAGGAGAATAGGTTTAGAGAGAAAAACTGCATAATGATGAGCTGCACGCTCTCTACGGGTCAGCAAATATTAATAGAGTAATGAAAGCGCGTAAATTAAGATGGGCGGGGCATGCAGCAAGAATGGGCAATGAAAGAACAGTGGCGCATGTTTTAAGAGGGAAACCGATTGGTAAGAGACCTCTAGGCAGACCGAGAATCAGATGGGAGAAAAATGTAAGGGATGATCTAAAAGAACTAGGACATGATTACTTAAACTGGATGGAGGATGCACAGGATAGAGATGCGTGGCGGTTTCGGGTAGATGAGGCGATGAACTTTCGAGTTCGAATCGCTAATCGATAATAATAATAAAGTTAATTTTCCACTTAAAGAGATGAATTTTCAATAAAAGTGTTATACACTGAAATTCCAGTTATCTCTATTTTGTTAAGGATAAGCAATACCAATTTATTTATTTTCCTGGGAACTTCAAAACTTAAAAAAAAAAAAAATTAAAAAATAAAAGCGTTACAATACAATAAAAACCAAAATATACTTTTGACAACACTGGGAAAGTTCTTTTTATAAATAATAGGGAAAAATTACCTTTTGTGCTTTCTTTCTATAGTTTTTCTTTTTTCCGCAATGATAATGATAATCATGAGAATTACCTCGACATGAAAATATAAATTTTCAACAAAAAAAAACTTATTTTTAAACCAAATACTTACATTTTCAACTTAAAAGATAAATTGCCTATCAAGCAGATTAATTTTTTACCATTAGAGATGAATTTTCAACAAAATAGTTAAAAACTTATTTTTAAACCAAATACTTACATTTTCAACTTAAAAGATAAATTGCCTATCAAGAAGATTAATTTTTTACCATTAGAGATGAATTTTCAACAAAATAGTTACATTTTCAATCAAAGAAAGAGATGAAACCTCACATAATAAAATAGATTTTGAACCAATAAGATAAAACTTTCATCCATGTAATTCATTTTGAATGAAGAAGATTAATTTTTTTACCGAAAAATAAGAATTTACAAAAAAATAAATAAATTTTCAACCAAATTGTTGAATTTTCAAATTAAAAAGATAAATTTTCAAGAAAAAACATAACGAATTTGGAACAAAAAGTTCAATCTTCCAACAATAAAATGAAAATTCAACAAATTAGTTCGAATTTTATCAATTGCTTGAATATTTAACAAATTAGTTGAATTCTGATCCGAAGAAGAGAAATTTTTGACCAAAAACTTTTTCAACATGGAAATAATAATTTTCAAAAAGAAAGTTATTTTTAAACATAATAGTTACATTATCAACCCAAGAGATGCATTTTTAACTAAAGTGATGAAGCTTAGGCAAAAAAAGGTAATTTTTCACAAAATGTTTCAATTTTTAAATAAATAGTTGAACTTCCAACCAAAAAAGATGAACGTCCTACAAAAAATTAAATATTTGGTATTTAAATTGAAGAAAATTTTTTTTTCAAACAAAGAAGTGAGAAATTCATTCAAAAAATAAGAATTTTTCACAAAATAGTTGAATCTTCAATAAAAAAAAGATCAATTTTAAATCAAAATGTAGCATTTTTAACCAAAGAAGAACAATTCGAGAAGCGAACCGTGTTCGTTATCGAATTTTCGGCATCAGCTGACAAAAACATCATAGCCAAGGAGAATTAAAAGAAAGAGAGGTATGAAGACCTTGTAAGGGAGTTGCGACTTGTATATCCGAAATATTCTGTTGAGCTAATCTTCCTAATCATTGGCGCTCTTGGAGGTGCCAAGGTTTCACTGGTTAATAGCATGAAAAACATCCCTGCGTGTCAACAAAATGCGAAGACGCTTGCGGGGAAGATGCAGAAGGCATTCTCCGTGGATAGCTCCGTGTCCTCAGGGTGCACAAGGCTTTTGCCGGATCATCGTATTGAATCCGTTGCAGACTGTGACCACCTATCTCACGGTCGTGAGACGTGGTTACAGCTGAAATTTTACCGCGATTTCGATGTGTGCGGGTGCAATTTATCAGATTAGCACCCACTCCCGGCAACATCGCGCGGTTTTCCTTATGACAAACTTTCAATTATATATTAGCTTTTCAAAGCATTAAATGGGCCGTTATAGTAGACAATATATAAATTTATCATGTGAATATATGTTTTTTCTGAAACGTAAGAGATTGCGTAAATAGTGAGATTAGTTTTGAAACCTTGACGCCTTCGATGTTAGAGATAACGACATTATTAAAGATTAAATAAGCTAATAGGCCAGTAGAATATTCATTAGATACGTCTTGGTTAAAATTCTTCATTATTAAATTAATCAGCGTTTTCTCTAACTAAAAAAGATGAGGCTTGTCTGGACTCTCGTCTTATCCTTACTAATCATCCTCAATTCTATTGGTAAATATACTAATATAATATATCTATATGGTGGTAAATTTTTTTCAAGCTATACGCAAATAAGAATTTCAGAGATTTAATTTGCATGAGGAAATTTTATACGTACTCAACAGTGTTGGCTCTTATCTATTCAATCTAATTCAATAGAATTTACAGTACTTAAATTTCATTTTTCAATTATACTAAGCGAATCGAAAATGACTAAATATTGTTAATATTTTCATAAATACGGATTATTCCAGAATAGATAATCTAATCGGTGTTGCCGCCCGAGCGAAGCGAGGTCGGCAGTCGCACGAGGCAAAATAGCCGTACGCCCTTGATACACACCATACTTTTTGTCCTACCCTTCTTGAAAACAAGCATGTTAAGCAGATAGAGGATGTTTGGTGTACTTGACAATTTTAGATTATAAGTGAAAGAAAGAAATAGCGTACTTTGCAGAAGGAAGACTGTGGGGTCCAGCGATACAATTTTTTTAAAGATAAAGATAATTATGTGTAGCGGGCGTAAAGTTTTATGTAGCGGACGTAAAGTGTTATATGGCGGGAGTAAAGTGTTTTGTAGCGGGCGTAAAGTTTCATGTTGGCCCGGCGGCGGAGTGCGCATGTGCGAACGTCACTGGGCTGGAAACGGCCACATTACGCCTGCCTCACGTGCATGCAATGGCGGGTTTTCAGGGCGGGGTCGGACAAAAAAATCGTGGTTGAATGTTGATGAGATGTAAGAAAGTGGCGCATGCAGGCACATTAAAAGATATTTTAAAAATAATACTTTCTTTATAAATACTTCAAAAATGCAACATTTTTATTTACATTCAATCCTACGGCGCGCGACTATTGGACAGATTCTCATCCAGACACGTGCGCTTCGCGCTCGATATTAGATTTGGAAATCATTCGCACCTTGCGTTCCACGCTCAGTTCTGTGCACCGTATGATAGAAACAAAAAAATTTGAGCCGCGGTGCCGAAATAAAATCTTTCTGATTTGTTAGTGAAGCGACGATTTCAATAATTATTTCATTAGAAAACATATTCATACCTTAATGAACAACTTTCACGTTGGAACTTTGTTGCTCAGCATTTGTTGGACGGGGAGTCCAGCAAATGCTGAAGTAAAAGAATTGTTTTATTAAAAACGAGCTTTTCGGCCAAAGACATTTAGCGATACAGATTTATAGGCAGTTATATAATCCGGCTCCTCATATACAACGTCATTTACAAATCATTTCTTGTTGCAGAATTAAGTTCACAGTCGAAGTATTTGCCTGTTGATGAAGCTGATCCTAGTTTTCCTCGTCAGGTACCATTTGCCTCATCTCCTGATAGACATTCTCCCATAAGGTCTCCTCCTCCTCCTGTCAGACCTCAGTACTCTGCCGTGTCTCTTCCTGTAGCTGACCCTGATCTTCGTGCCAGGTCCAGGTCTCCTCAGTCCAGGCAAACTGTTCATAGAGTACTTGGATTTAAACCTGAAGAGCTTAGATTTGTTCGACTCAAATGTTACAGCAATCCCACTCGGATATTTGAAGTTCGAAGCTACACTTTTCCTCCCGATAAGCCAATTCGATTGAGAAACAAAAATCATCTCCTCTGCCCCATGCCAACCGGAGCACAACTTGTATTGTCAACGTCCAATGGTGACGTCTTTGCGATGTTGGAAAGAACACTAGCCAAAAAAACGATTTTTCGTGGAATATATAAAGTTGATGATGCGACTGATAGGTCAAAACGGGCGAAAATAAACATACACAGCGAGGAGGTTAAAGAATTGACCCACGCAGAAGCCTCGGAATGTCCAATAGCGAACCGCATCCCAATCAAAGCTTCTTATAATGTATATCGTGTGAACGACAATTCCTTATACAGCTAATAAGAAAATGCGCCCTTCTGTCGGATCTGGCGCTTTGCGTTCGGTTTTTTTGCTTTATGATATTAAGTAAACAGTTGTTTTGTATGGAATTTTTTCTTCGAAAGAATAAGTCATGATTTATTAATATTCAGACTTTTTTTAAATTGGTAAAAAGCGACAGTCCTGATGTTTTTTATAACTGAACTGTAGTTCGAGTATTAAAAATTGAACGATAATAAATTTTATAAGACGATGTTCTGAATCTGTTCAATAATAAAATGCTTTTGTTGAACTTCTAATCATATTCTGTTTCAGGCTAAAATATGCTACTCTTAACTCATTTAATTCGACATTTTTTGATATAAAAAATAAATATTTTCTAACATGTATCACTATTTGACTGTTTATCTAAAATCAGAAATTTTAAATCAAATATTGAAAACAAAATAATTTGCAAACTGAATTGATTGAAATAGAAAGCGTTGGATGGTTTTATCGAATACATTCTCATCAATTGTCTTGCGCTTCGCGAGACAAGTACTGATTTTTCATTTACGGAAATTAATTTTACATCTGAAAGGTTTCTTTTCTACCTTTTTTAATTGAAAATGTAACAGCTCGGTTAAAAATTAATCTTTGTTGCTTCACAATTCAACTATTTTGCTGAATATTGGTATTTTTACATTCAATTCCTCTCTTGTTTATCAACCAGATAACTGGTAGGCTCGAAATCGACGTTATGTGCCAAAACTGGTAGAAGCAAATAATTCCGTATTCATCCTGAAAGTTCGTTTTCTAAGGATTTTCTAGGTCGCTTATGTCGAGTCCGAGGTCAAAATTGAGAAATTCAAAAAGGTGGATCCAATATGACGGATTGAAATGCAAAAATCACGTGACTTGAATGAAAGGCAGCAATAAAGAGTTTTTCGAGTTGGTAATGACTATTATACTATATTATCAGCTATTTAAATTTTTTTTATTTTGACCCCGATTCATCATTAGCGACCAAAAGAACCACTTAGTACTGACTTTCATATAAATAACGTGACTTCTGCATTTTAGTTTACAATATTGGATCCGCCATTTTGAATTTCTCAATTTTGACCCCGGATTCGCGATCAACGGCTAGAAAAACAAGGGCATACCCATTTTTATTAAAATCCATTGAGTTTTGTGGCAGTCATTCCTAGTGCGCATATATGCGTCATTACCAGTTGTTACGTATTTTTTCTGCGAATATATGCGTAATTACAGGTAACTGGTTGAAAATTAAAATTTTGGTTTTTTCGAATATCAAATTATTTGTTAAGAATTTATTCTCCTAATTCAAAATTGAACTCCTTGGTTAAAAGTTGAATTATGTTGTTAAAAAAATGAACTTTTTTGTCTGAAGCTTTATGATTTTAGTTGAATATTTATCTTTTGGATTGAAAATGTAACTATTTTGTTAAAAATTCTTCTTTTTTGTATGAATTCAACTGTTCTTCATTTTAAATAATAACTTTTTCAATTGAAATATTAAATATTACTTGTTTCGTTGAGAATTGATAGTTCTTTAGGTTGAAAACTTCAACCATTTTGTTGAAAGTTAATTTTTTTGTTGAAATTTCAATTTAATACATCTTGAATCTTGAAAAATCTTTTTGAATTTTCTCAAGAATCTTAGGAAAATTATATCAGTTTGAATAAAATCTCCCTTTATGAGGAAGAAATAAATGATCAAACTTCCGTACGCAAAGCATCATAAATTTGGTGGTATTAACTATTGGTACTTGATAATGATCTTCTGTGATTAAAAAAAATAACCCAAACTGCTGTCTTTAACTGGACATTCATGATCAAAAATATTTAATTATGTAAGAGAAACCTTTATCTATCGGATTTTATTTTTATTTACAAACATCTCACTGACTTTGAACGAAAATTTGAAAAGGAAAATAAAATTATCAAACTGTTAGAACATTTCTATTTTCCCGGGTTCTTATTGTAGCACACTTCATTGTGGTACATCGATCGCTTTGTTTACTATTGGATTAGCGCACAAGCGCCCAAGTTCATAACACACTCGTGATGGCCGCCGTCTTATTTCGACATGTAGTTCTTCTCCCTGTAATGTTGTATTACAATAAACGTGAGTTAATTACAATCCACTGCCTAAATTTCTTATCAGGTTATGGGCCCAGGGACTAAGTACAAATGTTCGCAACATTTTTTTGTCGCTGCTCACCTGTGAGGTGTAAAAATTAAACGAGAAATGATATGTGTGCTGAGCTGTAATGTGTTATCTGTGGCACCATGAACGTCGCTGGAATTAATCAGATTGAGAAACTAAACTAACAAAATTATGAGTAGTGGATACTGCAAATGCGCAGCGTGCTTTCATTCAATGACTTGTGGGAGCTGTGAGGATATTTCCTGTCCGTTGGAAACTCCTTCCTAAAAAAAGATCATAATCAAAATGGCCTACCTTAACCCAGCCCTTCGTGTGATGTGTCCCGTGCCTATCTAAGCTGAAACGAAATGAAAGAAAGCCAGGCAGGATAGGCCCGAGTGGCTATCTTGGCTTAAAGCCTGCGATGGTCGAAGTAGATTCCAAAGCAGTTAAGTTAAAAATTTTTCGAAGAGATCTAGAAAACAAAATCTGAATTCTATTTCGATATTCAATTTCAGACTACAGATCCTACTACTAAACCTGAAAATAAAAAAAAATCCAAACAGGGAGGGTTTTCCTAACCAAGAAAGATTTGAATACCAACACATCATTCACCAGAGACACTTGTATACCATTAGGCCATTTCCCTTTCAGGGTAGGCGTGACACTACCCGATTCGGGTAGTGTTTCTAGGTGGATAGTTTTCTTGTAGTTGTAAATAACTACAAGTGTGGGCTCACCACATCCACGATGTGCCAACAGCACTCAGTATTCTTGAATGGTCACCCATCCAAGTACGAGAACTGGGTTTTTCAGCGTGGTATGGTACTTTTCCCGGAATGTTGATTCCATAACTAACATTATCATAGATTGCCAAAACTCAAATTAATCAGCAATATTCCGAAGGTCCCTAACTCGTTTATTTATTAATCCCAATGTCGGATCGCGAAATTCAGACGCCCACAAAAAAGCTCATGGCCACGTGGCTAAGATTCCACCATGGTTTCACTCCGCATCATTGAATGACAACGAGGTGCGACGCGAACAATTTTTTAGACGTCCGTCATTTCCGGTAAAAGGAAAGTGCAACTCTCCTTCTAAAATCGGAGGACTCGCGACAGAATTCACTTGAGGCGTGAAAATCGATAAGTTCAACTTCTCGGTTTCCACCTCTCAAAAAGAAGAAAATCTCGGAGAGGCGAAACTAACATTATCGAAAGCACTTAGAGGGCTGGCTGAGCGTTTTGGCGGCACTTCAATTCAACAAAGAAAATTTAAGAACCGGCCACCAAAACTCTCCGCCAGAAAACGAAAACAAGCTTACCTCTTCATATTCGATTTTCTTAATTTCTCCTCTTGGCTTATTTGGCATCTTTAATTTAAAAAAAATCAATTTTCAATCAAATACACGCATTTTTAACCACTTTTTTAAACAAAAAGGATTCATTTTTTAACTATGAAGATGAATTTTCTACCAGAAATCCAAAGCGCTGCTGACAAATCCAGAGCGCTACTGATTGTTCTTACCGGGAGTCGAAAGTCTTTCCTATCGAATAGAGAGTCTGTGCACCGACGGCACCGCCCTAGTTACGGCTCTGTGCCTGCTAATTATGCTTTGACTAGCGTGAGCAAGTTTCAGCTAACCACCTCGGCAGGAATACCGTCGGAGAGCATCAAGTGGGACGAAGTTCGCTGTAAAGTATTCTCACATACAGGAAGTTTCAGTAAGAAAACTTATCGCTAAGGTGAAGGGCATCTGACACCCTTTTATCTCAGAAGACCGATCAATGGAGATTAAACGACAGGTTGCTTCGTTGTCTAAAAACGTTGATAATGAAGAGTGAATATCAGTCAGAGGAAACAACATCGCAAGATCAAGCAGCAGCAGTTGCTGTTCCTGCGCAACCTGATGATGATCCAAGGCCACCACATCCTTCAGAGAAAGATGGGCTGATTCAATCAGAGGCTAGCGACAAAAATAAAAGATGAATTAAAAGACGAATTTTTAATTCAAAAGATCGAACCTTCTGTCAGAATAGACGAATGTTTAAGAAAACTGTTCAAGAAAACTGACTAGTTCCTGATTTTCTCAGTCAGTGTCTACCCTGAACTTGAAATTGTGCAATTCTGGACTTTTTCTAAATTGAAATATGTATTTGAATTTCTTATTCTTTAAGGTCATATATTTACGTGTTGATGATGAAAATCCAATGATTTTGCCATCGCACCTAGTGATAATTCTGAAAAAAACATAAAACTTGGCTCATTTCTTTCTGATAATGTAGCTGTCAAAAATGCAAACTATAGGCGATCGAAGACCGAAGTTCAAACATGGATCAAATTCACCTCTGGCCTGAGCCTTATCTCCACGCGACGCACACTTTTAAAGAGTTGAGAGCCCATTATCATTTATCTCATGTCGGTCAATGACGGTGGTGCAGAACTTTGCACACCGACCGAGTCGTAGATCTGCTCGTTGATATAAAAGCGAAATGTCAACTTAATATCGAATTTATAATATTTAGAAAGCGTAAAAGTACTTAATTAAAAAAATTAATTATCTCATTTGTAATTCAAATTTTTAACTCTCTGTATCACTCAGATTCAGAATCTCTATTTAGTGTTTCTCACCCTTCTCTGAAAGAATTTGCTCATATTGATGGAGTCTTGTCTACGAAACCGCTCTCTGAATTTACTCCAGAAAAGGAGTACGCCATTTCCGAAATTCGAAAAGTACACATGAAGTATGGTACAAGGATTCAAATTTCACTCGCTTGCCGCAGAACGTATGTGAGACAAACTTTAACTTTCTTTAGCAAAAAAATTTCGTTTATACCAGCGTTATATTTTTCAGCATTCTATTCTCTAATTCTCTAAAAATGTCAAACAGCGCTCTACAGGGGTACGTATCTCACTATTAGACATAATTGATCAACATGTGAAATGCCAGGTATGTAATCAAAACCTTTCTTTCTAAAACGAAAAATATGCTCCGCTCAAGATGGATCTAATTCAGCTCCAGAAGGCAATTCACGCGAAGCTAAACTCTTAATATCGGCGACAAATCGTTTCAAAACCTTTTTTAGAGAGAAGTTTCTTCATTTTGAACTATTAGAGCTTGATCAATTCTACCTAAAGCGCTCGCTCTATTTTTAAACGATATCAGGCAACTTTGATGCTTTTCAGAATTTTTGTGTTGACTTACTTTTTTCCCCGCGTTTTTTCAATCGCTAAATCCATCCTTGTCAGCAAAAGATAATTCGCCGCCAAAAAGAATACAAGGAGCGTAATATACAGATCCTTTGCTTTAAGAACAGACTAGCCAGATGCGGGAAGTTTTTTCACCATCAATAAGTTTTCTTTCGAACAGCGATACATTTAGGGGTCGCACGCCATCGATATTTGATCTTTTTGACGGCGAAAAATCAAGATACTTATTTTGTTTATAATTATGTTTGGCAACACGATCGCGAAGTGAGTCATTGACCACCCATTCAGCTGAGTAATCAAGAGAACGTTTCTTTCGACAAATGGTATTTGTTCTGTGGACTCTTTGTGATCTCTTCGGGTACTATTTTGAGTCAAAACAAGGCTATTGTGCAGATTGCGATGAAGAATTGTAAGTTGAAAGAATAATTCTATCAGAAATGAAAAAAAGGATTCTAAATCAAAGAAGTAAGCTCAATTTTTGACATGGAAAAATCCCGAAGTTCCCAGGGTTTCACCCTGATAATTATACAGGATTAAATCCCAGAATTTTTAGTGTTACTTTAAGTACTGAACTTTCAGGGTTACTCTCAAGTTTCAATGTAACCCTAAAAAAGATTGACGGTTTTGTTTTGGAGGGTGAATCTGAAAGAAGGCAGGGTCACCCTGAAGTTTGAGGGTCACCTTAAAAAAGGGTACCTGTCTAGGATTGTTTCATTTTATATTAGAAATTTCGAATCCATAATGGTAAAATTACTGAATCATGGTTTTGCACTTTCCAATTCTTCTGACTTTTCTATCCAAATTTTGAAATGATTATTCTTGACAGAATTGCTTTACATTCGATCATTCTTCAATTGTTCGTCATAACCTCGTCCTCTTTCACTTTTCTTTTTTAATCTTGTTTGCGTTATTCAAAACCGCTAAGGCGGTTCCGCCCGTCACTTATTTTTGTCCAGAATGAATTTAAAATACTCTCGTTATTTATTCTATTTTTGTGTAGCACAGAAAAAAGGCAAAAAAGTACGTCTGCCACTGTCAGCAAGAATTTCGTAACGGCATATTAAAATGATCATATGGAATCAACGTTTGAAATATTGCCGCTCCTAAAAAATTGCCGCCCTAGGAAATTGCCTACGCTGCCTATTCGGTAGATCCGCCAATGATAATCCCTGAGCGAAAAGGTTACATAACGCGACTGCATGCTCTGTGGTGTGATGGTAGCTGCAGAGTGTGTCATGCACACCCCGAGCACCTAGGCCACATACTACCTGGGTTTTTCAACTCTCGCGGGAACGACGTACATCGAAAGGTACAATGCGGAACTAAAAGTGATTTAGTACCATCTCTCTCCCTCTTACGGCATTGGCCCTGATACTGCTCCGCCAAATGCTCCTAAGGAAATAGAGGCAACTTTCGAAAATGAGAATTGCCGAATACACTGGAGGGACATATTCTCGATAATTGTTTCTGTCGCGTACTTGAGGTCTCATCATCGGTGCTGTTGTTCGTAGGTCGCTTCGTTTCCTTAGCTGGATCATCGTGTTGAGGCCATCGCAAGCGGGTGCAAGCGGCTGTCCTTATGACACAATTTTAATATATATAATTCAAAGTTTGTTATAAGGACAACCGAAGGATTTCACCGGGAGCGGGTGCTATTCTGTAAAATTGCACCCGCTCCCAGCGAAATCGCGGTAAAATTTTAGCTGTAACCACGTCTCACGATCATGAGATAGGTCGTTACAGTCTGCGAAGAATTCAATACGATCATCCCGAAAAAGTCTCGTACACCCTGAGGAAACGGAGCGACGATTTGCTTAACAGAATATTCCGGGTATAGCCCTCTCTTTCTTTTCTTTCTCCTTGACTATGACGTTTTTGTCAGCTGGTGTCGAAAATTCGATAACGAACATGGTTGGTTTCTGGAAGTCAAGGAGAAATGTGTCAGGCCTTGAGTGCACAACAGAAACAATTGTCGATAATATGAAATTCCACTATACGTGGCACTTCTCATTTTCGACAATTGACTCTATTTCCCTAGGGCATTTACCGAAGCGGTATTTGGGCTAATGCTGTAAGAGTGACAGGGATGGTAATAAAGCACTCTTAGTGCCGCATTGTGCCTTTTCGTGTAGATTGTTCACGCATGAGTTGAACAACTAGATAGTATGTGTCCTACATGCTCGAGGTGAGCATGACACGCTCTGCATCTATCATCGGGATTGTCTTGGCTCAGAATGTGGCGACGGTATGCTAGAGTAGAAATGACACCGTCTTGACATGCCAAAATGAAAAACTCCGTGGCCAACTTCAATCCGTGCGTCCTCTTGTCGATGAGCTGTTCGCAGAAGTTTTCATATTGTGCTTTCTTAATCCGGGTCTTCAGGAGTGAGTAATCGTGTTTCCTGACCATTTTTAGAAGAGGGTCTTGTCCAATTGCGACTATATGTGATGTACCCAGAATAATCCTATTGTAAAGACATTTAAGATTCAGTATTCCGCGACCACTTTGACGGCGTGAGATGTCAAGTCGCGCAACAGAAGACTTAAAGTTTATGCTTTTGTTCATGTGTATAACCTTTCGGGACCCGATATCGCTAGATCTCAGATCGTCTTTTGTCCATGGAACAACTCCAAATGAATAGAGTACTACCGGGACGGCAAGCATGGTTGTCACAGATACTTTGTTCCTCGCCGACAGTTCCGAAGACCAAATCCGTCGGATGAGACGTTTGTATCTGCATCGGAAAGTATCCTATATAGATTTCACGTCCTGAATGCGGCTCTATGGCACGCTCAGGTATGCATAGAGACCTATCAAACGCATCATTGATGGCTGCGCGATGTTTGCCTCGCAAGAATATACGCGCAGACATAATAATGTTGCTGGGATCACGCTCCAAAGAATTGCTGTAGACACTGGCTTACTAGAGAGATTTGAGCCTTGCTACAAATATAGCCCAGTTTAAGTACTAGAGAATAAACACCATTTCCTTTACTGGGACAGGACTATTCTGACTGACCACCCAGTCAGACACAATCGTTCAGATGTCCTCTG
This sequence comes from Andricus curvator, assembly GCA_932195095.1. Classification (NCBI taxonomy): domain Eukaryota; kingdom Metazoa; phylum Arthropoda; class Insecta; order Hymenoptera; family Cynipidae; genus Andricus; species Andricus curvator. The sequence goes on from CAKNYM010041654.1 coordinate 188,080, forward strand.
GTTAGATAAACGTGCTTAAGACGTGAGAATAATAGACATAAACGTTCCCCTTAAAACAACATTAGGCTCCGATATAGTGAGAAGATCCAGAAATATTCGGAGCTGAAGCAGCAGATTCTGACCGTGTGCAGGGCGAAGAAGGTCACCAGCCACCCATTCATGATATCCACTGGGAACGTTCATGCGAGGTGCGTACAAATCTTGGAAGAATCGGGAGCTTGAAATTCGCTACAACCAATTGAGAAGGAAATATTGCGAAAACCCACATTTAAGTAATACAATAGAGTTTAATATAATATAGAAAATTTAGCATCTTGTACACGCTTGATTCGAGTGCGAAGCGCGAGACAAGTGGCGAGAATTCGTTTTCATGAGAGACGTTCAAATTGAGGAAGAAAATTCCCGATCGGAAAAATGTTTTCAGGGTCATTGAAACTTAAAAATTCGAACTCTTAAAGATCAATATTTTTTCGTTTAAAGTGATCAAAACTGAAACATGAGAATATAAATTTTTAAATCCTAAACTTCAAGAAATTGAACAGTTTAAAGACTTCTGGTTTAAAAATATAAATCTGCGCTACGCGGTCATTCTCAATGCTCTAAATTGAAGAATAAATCAATAAATTTGTATATTCTCAAGGTTATTTTCGGTCAAAAACAAAAGCACTGTCATTTCCCGGTATATTCGCCACATCAAAAAGATTCCGTAAATGGAATTTACAGTGGGGAGATTCGTCGTTTACACACGAAATACTCTAAATTGATTTGCGATTGAAACTGTGGGACCTGTTGGACAATCCGCGTTTTCTCGTGGGGTCAATGCTTTCAAAGCGCCACTGTTCATGTTAATTTTCGCCCGTGTTCCCCTCGGCTTATCATGCAAATATATTCCACGAAAAATCTGTTGGTTGTTAATATTAACTCTTTCCAATATTGCAAAGACGTCACCATTGGGGGTTGATAATACAATTTTTTCTTCGGTTGGCATAGGAAATAGGACATTATTTCTACCTCTAATTACAATTGGTACATCAGAAGGAAAACTATATCTTCGAAGTTCAAATAACCGGGACGGATTTTTGTAAGGAATAAGACGAACAAATCTAAGTTCTTCAGGTAGAAATCCAAGTACGAGAGAAGAACGATCCCTGGCAGTAGGAGACCTGGACCTGGCGCGGAGTGAAGGCTCGGCAGGTGGAGGAGACTGGGCAGAAGAAAGAGATCTGGCAGAAGGAAGAGACCTTCCAGGAGAATGTCTGTCAGGCGAAGAAGCAGAGGGTCCGCGACGAGGAACACCAGGAATGGGGGCGCCATTTGGCAAACACTCGAATTGTGAACTGAATTCTGCAACAAGAAACAGAAGATTACATTTTTCTCAAAGTACGCAATTGTATATTGTTATATCATTAGTTGCGAATGTCGATGTAATTGTTAATGTAAATTAATTTTTCACAAAAAAAAACTTGAGGTTATGTTACCCAGGAAAAAAATGCACGTGAAGTTTCGTTTGGAAACCACGCAGAACTTCACGTGGATTTATTAAAATTTATTTATTTAAATTTATGTATTCTGTTTGAATGTTCAACGTTTTCGTACAAAAAATTAATTTTCGTGGGTAAGAAGTAATATTTTTCTTAAAGATTCATTTTAGTTTCAAGCTGTTTTTTAAAAATAAAAATTAATTTTTCATTTTTAAATTTAACAATTCCCTTTTTGATTGAAACTTTATCTTCTCCAGTTGAAAATTAAACTACTCGGCTAACATTTCAACTCCTTTGTGAAAAATTCATTTTTTCCATTGATGAATAAAAAATGCTTCCTAGAGGCGAAAGAATTTTTCTGCCTTATTTGTATTCAAAAATATCGAAACTGTATCGCGAAATTTACTCTTCCCCAAAAAAAGAGTATCAAGAACGGGGAGGTGTCCTGGAAACGGGGAAGGATATGACTGAGGACGGGGCTACACCCAGATCTTGCTCTACCCCAGAAAAGAGGTATGCAAACTGTGATGGGAGCTCCCGGAAATGATTTGAATATAAAAACCCAATCAATATCTCCTCCAATAAAATTTATCCAACAAATTCTTATTTCTTACTTTCCACCTATTATCCTTTTCATATAGAGACCAACTGTAATGTTTTAATTATATTCTGATATTATTGCTTTAATCTAATATGTTCGTACAAAAATCAATTCAAACCTCTGAATATTAAATCATCACAAAAGGTATTATATTTGTGTAAAAGTTGACCCCCCCCCCCCCCGTTTATGTCAAATGTCCACGGTTTGAGACCCTCTGAACACGAAAAACAGGTTTATACGAATGTGTCTGTATGTCTGTATGTGTGCCTGTATGTATGCATGGCTCTGTGCGAGCACAATATCTTTTGAAAAAATTAATTTATTAGATTGGCTTTTTTTGATAGAACGAAAATGATCAGTTATTGCATTTTCAAAATTAAAAAAAAAACAGAAAAGGAAAATTTTAGGGCAAACATCGCCGGATATGAAAAAAGTCAGCAGGCTTTCTGAAAGCCTTGCAAGATTATTACAATAACTTTCTGAATTTTCTTAAAATATGGAAAGTTGAAATTTTGACCTCATACAAAATAATAAAAAATCAAAAATATTATTCTACGGTCAACCAAAAAAGATCTTCAAATTTGTTATACTTGCTTTTTGATAGGACCATTATTTTTTATTTTATTTGTAAAAAGAACGTAAAAAACAAAACAAAATCAAATTTTTGGACAAACGCACAAGCTACAAAAAAAAAAACAATTCGACAAAAGTTGTTCACCCAAAAAAGAACTACAAATTCATTATCAATCGTTTTTTGATAGGATATGTAGTTTTTGTTTTATTTGCAAAAAAGAACGTTGGAAATGAAAAATTAAATTTTTGGAAAAGCGACGCAAGATACGAAAAAAATTAATAGACAAAAGTTGTTCATCCAAAAAAGATCTATAAATTTGTCACTGATCATTTTTGAATGAAACGCGTAGTTTCTGTTTTAATCGTAAAAAAATAAAATTGAAAAAAATAATAATTTTTGTACAAACGACACAAGCTACGAAAAAAGAATGAATCGGAAATATTGGGGACCTAAAGAAGGTATACAAAGTATTCCTTAATTACTTTTCCCTTGGACGCGTAGTTTTTGTTTTCATCGTAAAAAAACAACATAAAAATAATTTTTTTTTGGATAAACGACACAAGCTATAAGAAAAAAAGGAATTGACGGAATGTAGAAAAGCTCGCCCTTTGGACTAATTCGAGTGTGTCCTAGGTGCGCTCAAACTTGCGAGCGGAGCGAGCCGCGCACGATTAGAATGTGCCTGCGCAGTAGGCAGATTTTTTAAATTATAATTATTTCATTCTGAATTTTATCAATATATTCACCAATAGAATCGAGGATGACCACCAAAGATAAAAACAGATTCCAAACAATCCACATCTTTTCTAATTCTAGGAAAAACTGATAATCAGATTAATGAAGAATTTCGTTAACAACGTAACTTATGAATATTCTACTGCTTTCTTAGCTTATATAATCTTCATCTTGGTACTTTTAAGATATTTACATTTCATATGAGTCAGATTCAAGGAAAAAAATAATTTACAAATTAAATTAAAACTGATGTCACCGTTTATGGAAGCTCTTACGTGTTAGGGAAAACTTATATACTGTCAAACATTAAACTCTTCAATTTCTTGAAGTTTAGGTTTAAAATTTTATACTTTAACGGTTCAGTTTTTATTACTTCAAGCGAAAAAAATCTGAACTTCAAGAGTTCGAATTTTTTAGTTTCAATGACCCTAAAATCATTTCTCCAATCGAGAATTTTCTTACTTAATTTAAACGGATTCGGGCAACTTCAGGGGAAAAATTAATGGCTGTTGCTTTTATCACATCAGTCACATTGACGGGAGAATTTTGTATTATTTTCTTGCATGAGTAGATCTGATGCTTCTTAAAGGCGTCCACTCCTCAATACACTTGTAGACAATCTTGAAAAGCATAAGTCATATTGAAGCTGCATAAGGGGTAGATGAAAATTAATCAATGATGACATAGTGTATAAATAGTGTTACATCCGCAACTTTTTAATTCTTAGCATAACGCCTAACTAGACCCAGCCCAGCTTACTTTGAGGAAAGCCAAGTGACAATTGCTCATATATATAATCAGGTGCATTAGCGAGACTCATCCGATTGTGAACCTAACTGTAATAATTGCGCTACTGGCGAAAAAGTAGAAAGCGCAAGGTAATTGAAAGCACGATATCATGGTTGGGTGAAAGATTTTTTCTTATAAACCCGCTATAATGAATAATAATTATGCATCAAGCTAAATCTGATCGGAGAGAAATAGAGAGTAACAAGCCTTTAGAAATGTCAGCTAGTAGTAAAGTGGCTCCCCCAGCTCCCACAATTTCCGGGATGCCGATTCGGTTGGTGTGCAAACATCTGCACCACCGACATTGACTGACATGAGATAAATGAGATAAATGAGAAGAAAACTGACGTGATCTAGTGAGGCTGAGGCCCAAGAGGTGAATTCGATCCATGTTTGAACTTCGGTCTTCAATCGCCTATAGTTTGCATTTTTGAGAGCTATATTCCGAGAAAGAAATGAGCCAAGTTTTCTGTTTTCAACTGTCAAGTGTTGAACCTAAAAATCCCTTGGTGCATTGTCTCTATTTGTGCTACAATTGTCATTGACAACTAGATAATGTTAATATAAGCCTATTCAAATGTGCAAATGCCTGAAGAAAACAAGGTTATGTTTATGTTTACCTTTCAGCTCCATTCTTTCGCAATCATTGGTCTTATTTTTTTTTTCAGAGTTATCACTAGGTGCGATGGACAAATCATCGGATTTTCATCATTATCACCCAAATATATGAGTTTGAAGAATAAGAAATTCAACTACATATTTCAATTTAGAAAAAGTCCAGAAATGCACAATTTCAAGTTCAGGGTGGACACTGATCGGGAAAATCGGGAATCAGCCTAGAATCTTGAACACCGGCAAATACTCTAAAATTTTTTTGGAAAACGGGAATTTTTCAGATTTCAGTTTACTTTTGTGGCAAATTAAACTATTTACCTAGAAAGTCATCTTTTTGGTCAAAAATTCAACAGTTTTTTCTTAACATTTAATATACTGGAATTTCTTATTCTCCACCACTCAACGTATTAGTGCTACAAGGACTTCTGAGCTGAGCAGGCTGTACCAAGGCTACAAAGTCCATCTTGTCGTTCTCATAATCGGCTGTCTTGGAGGTATGAAAGCTTCATTTCTTAGCCAGCTCAACGAATTCCCGGCTTGCCGGCGTCAGGCTCAGTCTATCGCAAGCCGGATGCAAAAGGCTGTTCTTATGAAATCACTTCGTCTGGTTCATCAACACTGTTCCTCATAACATTCTACAAAGATTAGAAACCTTCATCTGCAACTGTGCCGTCTGCGGGGTAAAGTCATCTGCGGCTAGAGAATGGACTCCAAGGAACAGTGTTGTACGAAGCCTTTTGCGTCCCGCTCTTGCTTACCTTCTAGGGTAGAGGGAGCAGAAGTGGATGACGTACACGTTCCGGTTGCGTCGAGATTGGCTGCTTTAATGAACCATGCTCTTAGCCTCCAGAGCCTACAACTTCCCATAAATAATAATAATAATAATAATATGTTCCTATACTGCTCTACACGTTTGGTGCAGTAAAATGGAACGTCG
>CAKNYM010041655.1:4679-37970 GCA_932195095.1 Andricus curvator
AAATTCTATTCGTACAAAAATCTTATACTTTTCTACCAACAGCATCTTCTTGAAACTCTATTAAATCTTAACGGTACCAATTTTTTATCAAATCCTATGTTCCAGGAGCTTCGATATTTCTATCGAATTCGATCTGTTGAGAAATCTTATACTTTTCTATCCATAGTTTCTCATTGAAACTCTATCAAATCTGAAACTGGCCGAACTTGTATCAAATCCTACCTTACAAAATTTCTGAAATTTCTATCAAGTTCTATCCATCGAGAAATCTTACCCTTTTCTATCAACAGATTTTCATTTAATCTTTCAAATCTTATCTATCAACAACTTATATCAAATCCTATTTTCTAAAATACCGGGAATTTCTATCAAATTCTATTTGAAATCTTATATTATGATATTGATGGTAAAATCTTATACTTTTCTATAAAAAGCTTCTAGTTGAAATTCTATCAAATTTTATCCACTCCAGACTTGTATCAAATTTTATGTATTAGAATTAACATTGCATAACATTTGATAGAGTTTTAGTGACAATATCTTTGTAGAAAAGTATAAGATTTTACAACGGATAGGATTTGATAGAAATTTTAAAGATTTAGAGACATATGATTAGATGCAACTCTGATGGGGGATTATATTTGCTAGAGTTTCAATGAGAAAATGTTGATAGAAAAGTATAAAATTAGACAAAAAATTCCAAAATTCTGAAACATAGGATTTTGATACAAGTCTTGTGCCGATAAGATTGAATAGAATTCTTATGAAAAACTGTTTATAGAAAAGTACAAAATGTCACAACGTATAACATTTGATAGAAATTTTCGAGATTTAGAGACATATAATTAGATACTACTCTAATGAAGGATAAGATTTGATAGAGCTTCAATGGGAAAAAGTTGATAGAAAAGTATAAGATTTCTCGACGGATAGAGTTAGATAGAAACTTTCAAGATTCTGGAACATAGGATTTGATACAAGTCTTGTGCCGATAAGAAGAAAACAAAAGTATAAGATTTTACAACCGATATAATTTGATAGAAATATGCGATATTTTGAAGCATAGGATTTGATAAAACTTTGTGCGGATAACATTTTATATAGTTTTAATGAGAACATGTTGATAGAAAAATATAAGATTTTATAACGGATAGAATTTGATATGAACTTTCGAGACTTAGAGACGTATGATTGAATGCAACTCTGGTGGGGGATGAGATTTGATTTTAGGAAATTTCAAAAATTTTAGCAGATTTCAAGAAATTTTGATAGATTTCGAAACATTGCAAAGGATTTTATAGTATTTCGAAAATTTCCAAATTTCAAAAATTTTCCAAAATTTCAAGGAATTTCTAGCGATTTCAAATATTTAAGAGATTTTAAAGATTTCAAAGAATTTGAACGGTTTTTTTAGAGAACCCCAATGCATACGTTTCATTTCAAGAGATTTCCAAAGATTTGAAGGAATTTCGAGAGAACTTTAGAAGATAAATCAAATTATATTATATTCAAGGATTTCTTAGTTCCATTTAATTTATATTCAAGGTATTGCAAAGAATTTTAAGAGATGTAAAAAAATTCAAGAGATTGGAAAGAATTTTGTAGGATTTCCAGAGATTTTAAAGAATTTCTAAAGAGTTTTAAGTTATTTTAAAAAATTGAGAAGAATATCAAGAGATGTAAAAATTGTTAAGGGATATCAAAAAGTTCCACAGGATTTTAGGAATTTTATTGTACCAAAGATTTTTGGGAATTTTAAGGGATTATTACGGATTTTAACAGACTTCAAAGAGTTTAGTTGATTTAAAGTGATTCCATAGAATTTCCATTGACTTTAGTGAAATTTTAAGTGATTTTAAAGTTATCAAGAAAATGCGCATATCTGTATCATTAAAATTTCCTATAATTGCAAAGAATTATAAGAATAAAATTTATAAAAATCTATTTAAAATCTTTAAAATCCAATCAGATCTTTTGCAATCCCATGCAATCTCGCAATTTTGCAATCTAGTGCACACCAAAAACCTGGAAAATCTAGGGAAAAAATCTCTGGAAATTCTTAAAATTTTGGACGCTCAAAGCGGATTCAAAAATATAATTTTTCTTATAAATTTCTATCAAACTTTTTAGGCAAAGGGAAGGGGTAATTATGCATAATGTTGTTAGTAGTATACCTAGGCGGATTCTGGCCCCACGGTTCTGTTCCGAGCTAAATGACCAGCGACAGGTCATTTACCGGCAGACGATAATGGTTCGTGTCCGTGCTAAAATTCCACCAGTCGGTAAGTTGTTACCGGTAATATAGGGCGCCACCACTTAGTCAGTTGAATTGCCGGGAAATTCAAAATTGCATTCACCTATCTTATCGAACCATTATCGTGTGTCGGTAAATGACCAGTCGCTAGTTTACTGTCGTTTAGCTCGGAACAGAACCGTGTGCCAGAACCAACCTAGGTATACTACTCTTCCCGTTTCTGGTTTTACGTCAAGTCCAAAGACATAAATTTGCCAAAAATCTTCCAATCGCACTATTTTGGTATATTTGAATCAATTTGTAATAGAAAATAAGCTCTAGTGTGAAATATTATTGATCAATCCAAAAAATTCTTTCTTTTATTTTAACTATTTTTTCAGACATCTGCTAGTGAAACGATATTCGTTGTATTATTGGCTGCAAGAGAACGTACAATCCGACGGTTGAAAAAGATAAATCCTAATTTGGACGAAGCAAAAACAAGAACTTTGTTGGTGGCTTATACTTCAAGTGAGAATATTATATTAACAATTTTAGGAAAATCGCGGATGGAAATATATTTTTACATATAAATTACAATAAGTATAAAAATGTAAAAATTGGCAGTTATTGTATTTTATTGAGAAAATATTTTTCCATCAGATCTTTTATTTATACATTATATTATTTTTATATACTTTATTTGATTTCGATTTTATTTACATTTATTTACATTGGAGTAAAAACAATTTCCTTTAATTATTTTGAATGCCCTCTGAAGACTTATCAGTTCACCTTAAATTCATATGGATTTTATGAGATTTGTTTACTAATTCTATTCACTTCCATTTATATGAATGAAATATTTTTCATTTGATAAATTTTATTTCATTCACTTGATTTTAAAAATTTTCCCTCAATTAATTTCAAATTTAATGAATTCAATTAATTTTTACATTCTCATCATTTATTGTGAATATTTTTGAATTGTGTTCAATTAACTTGATTTCTTATGATTCCGCCGAAGTCTTCTCATTACCCTCAAATTTCTCTAAATTCAATCGAATTTTATTTAATTCGTTGGTTTTTACTTACATTTTTTTTCAATTCACGCAAATTCTGTTGAATTCTGTTCACTTCTATTTTACTTCATTCGATGCAAATTTTTTTATTGATAACATTTCGTTCAATTATATTCTTTTATAAAAGTAGCTGAATTCTTTTAATTTCACTCGATTTGCATACTGAAATCAGTGGAATTTTTTGGATTGCTGAAAATATTTAGAAAATTTTTTCAATTTACTTGAATTTTTATGAATTTGATCGAATCGTCCTCATTTCCCTCAAATTATTCTAGATTCGCTTAAATTTAATTTAATTAGTTGTTTTGTTTCAATTCACTTAAATTCTGTTGAATATGCTCAATTTAATGGACATTTTTTGATTAAAAATTTGTTTTTGAAATATGTGCTTTCAAATTCCCATACATTTCATCACAGTAGCTTGAATTCCCTTGAATCAGTTCAAATTAGCAACAATTCTAATGAAATCAGTTGACCATTTGGATTTTTGAATTTTCAAAATATTTTTGAATTTTTTAAATGTCACTTAAATTTTTATGAATTCCATCGAATTTTTCTTATTTACCTTGAATCTCTCTAAATTCACTGGAATTTCATTCACTTCGAGTAGCTTTAACTGGCTTGAATTTTTCTAAATTTTCTAATTATTCTTAATATTTCTAAATTTAAATCAGTGTAATATTTTAGATGAAAAAATTTTTTGTTCACTAACATTTTACTCAATAAGATGGTAATTTTTTTATTTTGGAATTTGTTCATAATTTATGAACAACAATTAAAATATTTTTGATTTTTTTCAATTATATTCTTTTCAATTCATATAAATTTCATCATTGTAGCTTGAATTTTGTTGAAATGACTAGAATTTTACTTAAGATAGTGGAATATTATGGATTAAACAATTATTTTCTTTGATTCATTTGAATTTTTATGAATTCCATCGAGTTCTTCTCATTTCCCTCAAATTACTCTAGATTCTATAAAATTTTATTCAATTCCTAGTTTTTTTCTTTGTTTGAAATTCACTTAAATTCTGTTGAATTTGGATCCGATATCTGTTCACTTCCACTTTACTCAATTGAATGGGAATTTTTCGATTGAAATTTTTTTTTGAATTATGTTCTTTCAAATTCTTATGAATTTCATCACAGTAGCTTGTAATCTAATGAATTCTCCCAAATTCACTCTCATTTTACTGGGATCAGTGCAATATTTGGGGTTAAAAAATATTTTTTTCTTTAATTCAATTACATTTATGAATTTCATAGAATTCTTCTCATTTCCCATAAATTACTCTAAATTCACTCAAATTTTATTTAATTCGTTTTTTTTTCAATCAACTTAAATTCTGCTGAATTCACCCTGCATTATCTTCACTTTCATTTTACTCAATTCGATGGAAATTTTTTTATTTTTAAAATTTTGTTTAATTATATTTATTTATATTCTAGACTATTTCATCAAAGTAGCTTGAATTCCCTTTAATTCTTCTAAGCTCTTTCCAATCTTACTAAAATCAGTGGAATACTTTGTGTTAAAAAATGTTTCAACTTTTGGAATTAATTGAATCTATTGAGTTTTTGGACTCTTTCTGGATTCTTCTAAATTCACAAAATTCTACTCAAACAAATTGATAAATTTTTTTTTTATACTGAAGTCTTTTAAACTTACATTGAATTTTTAGGCATTTTATGATATTCTCACGAATTCCCTTGAATTTATCTAAATTCACTCTAACTTTGATGAAATTTGTGGAATATTTTGGATTTTTTCTGATTCGCTGGAATTAAAAAAATTGACCTTAAATTTTTGTGAATTTCATCGAATTCTTCTCATTTCTCTTAAATTTCCCTAAATTCATTCGAATATTATTTAATTCATTTTTTATTTTTAAAATTTATTCAGAATTTATTTGAATTGACCTAGAATAGCTTAACCTTAACAATTTTTGTCTTTTCATTTTTTTCGTCTTTTCGTTTTTCCAAAAGTTTAATTTTTTTATTTTTAATCTTGTTTTTTTTACGATTTAAAGAAAATCTACTTGTTCCATCTAAAAATTATTAATATCAAATATCCTTTTTGGGTGAACAACTTCTGTCTATTAATTTTTTTCGTACCTTGTGTGGTTTTCCAAAAAATTTAATTTTTTTATCTTCAATGTTATTTTTTTCGATTAAAACAAAAACTACGCATCCTATAAAAAAATAATGGGAAACAAATTTGTAGCTCTTTTATGAGTGAACAACTTTTGTTTCATCATTTTTTTTGTATCTTGTGTCGTTTTTCTAAAAATTTAATTTTTCTATTTTCAATGTAGTTTTTTACGGATAAAACAAAAACTACACGTCCTACCAAAAAGTGATTTCCAACAAATTTGTAGATCTTTTTTTGATGCATAATTTTTGTCGATTCATCTTTTTTGTACCTTGTATGGTTTGACCGAAAAATAGAATGTTTGAATTTTCACTATTTTTTGTGCGGTCAAAATTTGAATTTTCGATTTTTCAAGAAAATTTACAAAGTTGTTATCATAATCTTGTAGAGTGTTCAAAATGCGACGTTTTTCTCTCTCTGACATTTTTCATATCGTGCGTTGTTGGGCTTAAAGTGTTAATTTTCGTTTTTTTTTTTTGGAATTTTGTAAATGCTATAACTCCAGTATACCATTAAACCATTTCCCTTTCAGGGTAGGCGTGACACTACCCGATTCGGGTAGTGTTTCTAGGTTTTTCTTGTAGTTATAAATAACTGCAAGTGTGGGCTCACCACACCCACGATGTGCCAACAGCACTCATGTCAGTATTCTTGAATGGTCACCCATCCAAGTACTAACCGCGTCCAACGCGTAATTTTTTAAATTTTTTTTTATCAGAAAAAGTCATCAGGATAAATTTTTTGTCTTTTCAAGTTCTACTGATAACCGTACATAGGTTTTTTGAATTAAAAAAAGAGTGGTCTCAACAATTTTGAAAATTCGCTCACTTTTTGATTTTTCATCCAAAATGGCTGGCTAACGAACTTGACCTACATTTTAGGTCAGTCAAAGAGTATACCAAAGGCCAATCCAATCTGTCAATTTTTTCGAAAGTCATCGTGCTCACAGACATACATACATGCACACACATGCATTCATGCATACATACATACATTTGACATTTGACAAAAACTGGGGGTTCAAATTCTACACTAATCTAATATCTTCTCTGATGAGAATGTAAAAAAATTATTAGGATAAATATTATGTCGTCCGAGGGGTCGACCACTCTGATTTTTCGTGTACCAGGAATATATTCCCTGAAGAATATGCGGGAATATACAGAATAGATCGGAATATTTGGGAATACAAAGAATATGAGAATATGTAGGAATATGAGGAAATATGTAGGAATATGAGAGAATATGTAGGAATATGAGAGAATATGTAGGAATATGAGGGAATATTTGGGAATATGATACAATATTTCGGAATATATTTAAATTATGTATATTAAATTACATATATATACATTCTCACCCTTTCCTTCAAACACCATAATTTTTTTTTATTTATCTTAATTTTGAGGCCTATGTTCTTCATGCTTATATTCAGTTTGCTCATCATTCTTAACAAATCTTCGATTGATTCTGCCATAACAACCTTACCATCCGCAAACGCTAACCCACGTACCCTCACTGTCCCGAGATCCACAAATAATAATAAATTCACGGAATAATAATAAATGAATAAACAAATAAACGAATAAACAAATAAATGAATAAACAAATAAATAAGGGGCCATCCACAAATTACGTAAGGTGTTTTTCTCAAATTTTTAACCCCCTCTCCCCCCATTTAAGATACCGTGAGATTTGCTGTCCCCTTGCTGCCACTCCAAATCTCGCTAAGATTTTATAAACTTTACTTTCATTAACTATTATTCTTTAGTCTATAAATTATCAAAATTCCTATTTATTTATCGCAGGCTTCACAGACGTTCCCCTTTTTCGGTTTTTACTTAAATGCGAACTGAATTATTAGAACCCAATAAGAAAATCCAACTATTTTTGGTTCAAAGTCCTTTCAGTTTTTTTGGCTTTAAAATTCTACAATTTAATTGCAATTTTTTTCCTTCTTGACTAAAAAATTTTTCTTTGGTTGAAACTCCAACTATTTTGTGGAACATTCGTCTTTTTGGTTTTAAAATTCTCCTCGTTTTGTAGAAATTTAATTTGGTTAAAAATGGTAAAAAATAATCTGTTTAAGTTAAAAATTAATTTTGTCGTTGAAAAAATCACATTTTCGGGTTAAAAAATCAACTGTTATGTAGGAAATTCTTAATTTGGGCTCGAAAGTTTAACAATATGGTAGACAATTCAATAATTTGGTAGCAAGGTTCACAAGTTTGTAGAAAACTTAACTATTTGGTCGAAAGTTGAACTACTTTGTTAAAAAACTCATTTTTATAGTTGACGATTCATAATTTTAGTTCAAAATTAATTTCTTTAGTTCCAAATTCAATTATCTTGTTGAACATTTGTTTTTTTTTACTGAAAATTATTTTTCTACTGAAAATTTTACTATTAAATTTTTTTGTAAAAAATTCATCTTTGTCAATTGAAAATTCAACTATTTGGTTGAAAATTCATATTTTTTTCAGAAAAATAATCCTCTTGGTTTAAAATTTAACTATTTGGTTGAAAATTGGTTGATGTATTTTGTTGAAAATTCTTCTTTTTTGGTAGAAAATCCATTTTTTTGTTATAAATTAATCTGTTTTAGTTGAGAATTCAAGTATTTTGTTGAAAATTCGACTTTTCTGATTAAATTCAACTGTTTTTGATTTTACATTAAAATATTTTCCTGTTAAAATATCTACTATTACATTTTTTTGAAAATTAATCTTCTTAGATTGAAAAATCAACTCCTTCCTTAAAAGTTGAACTACTTTCTTAAAAATTAATTTTTTTGTATAAAGATTCATAATTTCAGGTGAAAATTCATCTATTTAGTTGAAAATTGACTGTTTTGTACAAAGCTCGTCTTTCTGGCTTGAAAATTCAATATTTTGGATAAGGTTTTTTCTTCATTGTCTGAAAAAATTTTCTTGGTTGAAAATTCACCTCTCCTTGAAAATTTGTCTTCTTGATTTGAAAGTTTATCTCTTTTGGTAGAAATTTCATCTTTTTTCAACTCACTGTTTTTGATTTAAAATAAAAATCTTTTCGTGGTTAAAATATTAACTATTACATTTTTGGTTGAGAATTCATCTTGCTTGTTTAGATATTCAACTAGATCATTTATACACGGCCCCTTAAGTCAAATTAGACCATTTAAAAGTTAAGCATGAAAACTTTATTGAGTTCAAAAAAAGATATGTCATAATCGGTCATAATAAAACAATAAACAATTTTTAATTTAAAGTATTTTAAACCAACGATCTAAAATTATTTATCCGAAGTCAATAACTTTTAAACTTGTATGAATGACAAGTAAATTATTTTGTGCAAATTATAATAATTGAATAATAATTGCAAAGGCACCAGATACAAAGCTATACAAATACAATCGGTGAACCGAAGGGAAGGAATCAAGGAATTGGGGAATATAATAGAATATTTGGGAATATTTAGGAATACTTGAGAATATGTGGGAATATTTAGGAATATGAGGGAATATTTGGGAATATAAAGAATATCAAGAATATTTGGGAATATAAAGAATATCAAGAATATCTGGGAATATTGAAAGAATATATAGGTGATTTCTCTATGGAATCTAACGATAAATCAATTAAAGTTTTTAATTTTTAATTTCTAATTTTATTATCAGCTCGAATTATTTTCTAGGTGAGGCAAATTCTTCAGTAGAAAAAAGTGGACTTTTGGGAGCAATGCCAATGAGGCAATTAAAAACAGATGAAAAATGTCGTTTGCGAGGAAAAACCTTATTAAAAGCTATTGAAGAAGACAAAAAAGCTGGGCTTATTCCTTGTTATGTAGTTGCCACTTTGGGAACTACTGGCACTTGTGCGTTTGATAATCTGGATGAAATTGGTCCAATTTGTAATGAAAATGACATATGGCTTCATATTGACGCAGCTTATGCAGGTAAATGTTTATTTTTTTATTCGAAAAATCTTTTATTTTTTTAATTATTCATCGATTTCCTTTCTTTGTTGGGATTATATAGTGTTTGGAGGTTATAAATTTTTTTTTCATGAATAGGCTTCAAAGCGTGCATTTGTTTATAAAAGTTGTTTTTATCATTAACTGTTTCTTTCATTATGAAAAATAAGACGGTCAGGAGACTTCGGCAAGATATTTCTAGTTCATTCCGCAAAAAAAAATATTTTTTCATGAAAAATGGTCAAATGTGCATTTGTTTATTAAAATTGTTTATGTAATTAACATTTTCTGTCACTTTAGAAATATGACGTTAAGAAGTCTTTGGGAAGACATTTAGAGTTGATTCCGCAAAAAGAATTAAGTCTATTGATGAAAAAATGGTGCATTTGTTTATTGACATTGTTTATACAATTAACAGATTTTGTTATTATAAAAAATATAAGACTCTTTGGCAAGATATTTTGAGATGATTCAGTCAAGTAAGCCTATTGAAGAAAAAGGGTCAAAATGTGCATTTGTTTAAAAAATTTGTTTGTATAGTTAACAATTTTTGTCATTATGAAAAATATGACAGCAATAAGACCTTGGCAAAAAATTTCTTGTTGATTTCGCAAAAACAATGAAGTTTATGCCTGAAAAAATGGTCAAAATCTGCATTTGTTTATTAATGTTTTTATACTTACAAATTTTTGCCACTATGGACAATATGACAGCAAGGAGTCTTTGACAGGATATTTTGATTTAATTCCACTAAAAAAATGAAGCCTGTTAATGAAAAAATGTTCAAAATATGCATTTGTTTATAAAAATTGTTTATATGATTTCCAGTTTTCCTTAATATAAAAATATGTCAAAAAGTCTTTCGGAAAACATTTAGAGTTCATTCCGCTGAAAAATAAAGCATATTCATGAAAAATAGTAAAAATATACATTTATTTATAAAAATTGTTCAAACATTTGGTTAAAAGCAGCTATTATTAACAAATAATAAGCGCACATAATATCTGTCATACATCATTTAAAAAAATGGATTTGAAATAGTTAATCATTGCGAATCATGAAAAAATTACTTTTGCTTATTAGTTTGTTTATAACATTATAAACCATTTTATATTTATATGCTAAGCTACTGACAATTTTGAAAAAACCCTCCGACTACATTATTTGGTACCCCAAAGACTATGTAATATAAAAAAATAAAGGAAATCAATGACCCACTTTTTTCCTTTTCAAATGGAATGCCCTTCCTAATATTCTGGACTAGAAATTCCTAGCTCAATGGAAATAAATTTTGTTTATAATTAAATTCAAATTATAGGTGCAGCATTCGTTTGCCCTGAATTTCGATATTTAATGTCAGGTGTGCAATACGCTGATTCCTTCGATTTTAACCCTCACAAGTGGCTACTTGTCAATTTTGACTGCTCAGCACTCTGGTAAGTTTTTTGAATGAAAAAAGACTTTTTGACAATTACCAAAAAACAAACGTAAGTAAAATTTCATACGAAAAAAACCCTAACCTAACAAAATATTGTTTAGGATTGTAAGTCTTCTTTTAAAAATAATTTTTTTTGGTTTGAAATCACCGATTTTCGGTAGAAAATGTTAACATAACCTAATTTCCGGTTAAAAATGTTAACATAACCTAAATTTGTTGAAAAGTTTTGAATCTTCTTTGAAATCTTTTTTAAATTAAAAATACTAATTTTCGACAAAAAACACTTAAATTATCAAAAATTTTTAAATGATTCTAATGCCAATTTTTCCTGTATAACGCTCAAATAACCTAAAATTATTACAATATATGAATTTTCTTTGGAAAATAATTTTTTTAAATTAAAAACACTATTAATTTTCGACGAAAAACACTACTATAATCCAAATTTGTTAAAAGATTCTAATTCTGGTTGAAGTTATAATGATTTTTGATTTAGAAGAAGAATTTTTGGTTTAAAATTCTAACGGCCTAAATTTATTAAAATTTGTGAATATTCTCTAAAGTGTTTTTTTTACATTAAAAATACCAATTGCCGACAAGAATATTAACATAATCCAAAATTCTTAAAAGATTCTAAATCTTGTTCAAATTATAATGAGTTTTGTTTTGAAATACCAATTTTTGGGGTGAAGCGCTAACATAACCTAAATTTATTAAAATTTGTGAATATTCTTTAAAGTGTATTTTTTTGCATTAAAAATACCAATTGCCGACAACAATATTAACATAATCCAAAATTGTTAAAAGATTCGAAATCTTGTTCAAATTATAATGAGTTTTGTTTTGAAATACCAATTTTTGTGGTAAAGCGCTAACATAACCTAAATTTATTAAAATTTATGAATATTTCCTGAAATATATATTTTTGCTTTTAAAATGGCAATTCCCGCCGATAAACACTAACATAATCCAAAATTCTTAAAATATTCTAAATCTTGTTCAAATTATAATGAGTTTTGTTCTGAAATACCCATTTTTGTGGTGAAGCGCTAACATAACCTAAATTTATTAAAATTTGTGAATATTCGTTAAAGTGTATTTTTTTGCATTAAAAATACCAATGGCCGACAACAATATTAACATAATCCAAAATTCTTGAAAAATTCTAAATCTTGTTCAAATTATAATGAGTTTTGTTTTGAAATACCAATTATTAGGGTGAAGCGCTAACATAACCTAAAATTATTAAAATTTGTGAATATTTCCTGGAATATATATTTTTGCTTTAAAAATGGCAATTCCCGACGATAAACACTAACATAATCCAAAATTCTTAAAATATTCTATATCTTATTCACATTACAATGCTTTTTTTTAAATAATAATTTTTCCTTTAAAACGCTAACATAACCTAAAATTGTTATAAAATTACGAACCTTTGCAATATAATGATGTTTTTTTTAAAGTACCAAACGGTAGAAAAAGCTAACAAAACCGAAAAACGTAAATTGTTTTAAAATTTTACATCTTATGATTCTATGAATTTGTGGTAAAAAATACCCATTTTCGGTGTGAAACTATAACATAACCTGAAATTGTTGAAGGTGGGGAATCTTGATGATGATTTTTGTTCAAAATTGCTAATTTTCCGTGGCTAAGATAACTTAAATTTTTTTAATATTATGTCTTCTACGAAACTTTATGATATTATATTCAATTACTTAAAAAAAATACTGATTTCCAGCAGAAAGCACTAAAAAAATAGATAATAAATTTATTGCAATTATTATATAATATTACATAATATTTTCCATAATTTATTAGATAATTTAAATGTTTTAATTTAAGCGCGCAAGAGTATTAAGAAGCACATATGTTTCTTAATTCAAAAAAGTTTTTTTTAATGATTTTTCTTAAATAGGGATTATTTTTAGATTCAATTGTCAAAATTTTAAATTTAAGATCTAAAAAGGTATGAATTATATTATAAAATTAAACTTATGACCTAATAATAATTTCTTCAGGATTAAAGATGCAACCTGGCTCACAAAAGCTTTCGATGTCGATAGAATTTATTTAGAACATGACAACCAAGGTGAAGCTCCAGATTACAGGGTAATTGACAATAATGTTAAATTAAAATATTAAATAATAGTGAAAAACTACATTAAAAAATATTTTTTTTACAGCATTGGCAGATTCAACTTTCTCGTCGTTTTCGATCCATGAAATTATGGTTTGTATTACGATTATATGGAGTGGAGGGACTTCAAAAATATATTCGATATTCGATTAAATTGGCTCAATTATTTGAGGAACTTGTTAGATCAGATGACAGATTTGAAGTCGTTACCGAAGCTGTCATGGCCATTTGTTGTTTTAGAATAAAGGTAAATTAAATATAAAATTATTTCATTCAAAAATATCTTTTTGAATTTCTTACATAAGGGGTCGTCCAGAAACTGCGTTACCAATTTGAGGGTGAGGGGTTCGCCTCTTATTTTGTTATTTTTGATTGAAAAATATACTATTATATTTTTGGTTTGGAATTCATATCGTTTGGTTAAAATTTCTATCATTTCGTTGAAAATTAAATTTTTTTTTTCAAAATTCGTTTCATTTCTGGTTGAAAATTAATTTTTTTTACAGAAAATTTAACTTTTCCATTTTTGTTCGAATCTGTATCTTTTTTAGTTGAAAATTTAACTATTTGGGTAAAAATGTATGTTTTTTAGTTAAAAATTCAACTGTTTGGTTGAAATTTCGTCTCTATTTTGATAGCCAATTAATCTCCTCGATTAAAAAATCATTATTTTGGTTGAAAATTCAACTATTTAGTTTAATTCATTCTTTCCAATCGATCATTTTAGTTAAAAATTCATTCATCTGGTT
The DNA here is from genome assembly GCA_932195095.1 of Andricus curvator. Classification (NCBI taxonomy): domain Eukaryota; kingdom Metazoa; phylum Arthropoda; class Insecta; order Hymenoptera; family Cynipidae; genus Andricus; species Andricus curvator. The sequence goes on from CAKNYM010041655.1 coordinate 18,430, forward strand.
GAAAATTATTTTTTGTTATTGTTTGAGAATAAATTTTTTTAAAACTGAAAATGGGATTACTCTATTTTTAGTATAAACATGACATTTTTAATTGAAAAATGAAATTTTGAAATAATTGAAACTTTAACTATTTGGTTGAAAATTCATGTATTTAAATATAAATTAGTCTTTTTTAGTAGAAAAGTAATCCTTTTGGTTAAACTCAACTTTCTTGTTGAAAATTCATCTTTTTCGGTTTAAAAGTCAACTGTTTTCTAAAAAATTCAAATTTTTAGCTGGAAAACTTTGATTAAAGATTCGTTTCTTTTCGTTGAATTTAAGCGATTGAATTTTCGTTTTTTTTTCTGTAAATGAGTAATTTTTTTAATGAAAATTTAACTATTTCATTTTTGGTTAGAAACTTATATTATTTAGTTAAAAATTCAACAAATTGGTCAACAAATAATGTATTTTGGTGAAAATTCCTCTTTTATGTTAAAGTTATATTTTTTGGTCGAAAATTCAACTCTTTGTTGAAAATTCATTCTTTTTGATTAAAAATTCAGCTATTAGGATAAAAATTAATCTATTTTTGTAAGGTTAATTATTTTGTTGGAAATTCAACTATTTAGTTGAAACCATATTTTTGTAAAAAATCCAACTGTTTTGCGGAAAATTCGACCTTTTGGATTGAAAATGAACGTTTTCGTTGAAAATTCATTTATTTTGTAATTACATCTTTGGTAGAAAATTAATCTTCTTGGTTCATTTTTTTGGTTGAAATTACAACTATTACATTTTTGGTTGAGAATTAATATTTCTTGGTTGAAAATTCAACACCGTAGTTGAAAGTTGAGCAAATTTTTTTAAAATGAATTTTTTTGGTGGCAAGATTAATTATTTTTGTTGAAAATTCATCTCTCTACTTTCAACTCAGTTATGTCTTAAAAAACTCTCTTTTATTGAAAATTAATTTTTTAAGCTGAAAATTGAAATATTCCATTTCGGTTAAGAATACATCCTTCTTAGTTGAAAATTCGTTTTTTATGGTAGGAAAATTAATTTTCTTGGTTGAAAAATCATTATTTCAGTTAAAAATTCAACTATTTGGTTGAATCTTGGACTCTTTTTTTGAAATTAAAAAATTTTTTTTTGAGATTCATTATTTCAGTTGAAAATTTATTTATTTTTTTGGAAACTCAACTCTTTGGTTGTAAATTAACTTTTTTGTTGAAAATTCATATTTTGGGATTGAAAATTGAACTTGTATAAAATTCAAAAATTGTTTTTGGCTTGAAGATTCAACATTTTTGTTGTTGAAAATTTAACTATTTCAAGAGAAAATTTCGCAATTTGGTAGAAAATTCGAAAACTCTTTTTGGCTTGAAAATTCAAGAATTTGGTTGAAAATTAAACTTTTAGGTTGGAAATTCATATTTTTTGTTGAATATTCAACTATTTTAAGAGAAAAATCAGCAATTTGGTAGAAAATTAAACTATTTGGTTGAAAAGTAACTTTTTTTTTAAATTTATAATTTTGCACTAAAATTGAACTATTTATTTGAAAATTTAACTTTTTGGTAGCAAATGAACTTTTTTGTTGAAAAATCGTATTTTGGGTTTGAAAATTCGATTTGTAAAAAATTCGAAAACACTTTTTGGCTTGAAAATTCAAGAATTTGGTAGAAAATTAAACTTTTAGATTCAACATTCATATTTTTGGTTGAATATTCAACTATTTCAGGAGAAAATTCAGAAATTTGGTAGAAAAACAAACTATTTGGTTGAAAAGTAGCTTTTTTGTTAAAAATTCATAATCTTGGTTAAAAATTAAACAAGTTCTTGAAAAATGCAACTATTTGGTAGAAAATTAACTTATTTGTTGAAAAATCATATTTTATTGTTGAAAGTTCAATTCTTTGGTAAAAAATTCACGTAGTTCGTTGAATATTCATATTTTTAGTTAAAAATTCAACTATTTCGTTAAAAGTGTAATTATTTTGCCAAAGACTTCTTTTCTTGTGGAAAAATGAACTGTTTGTTCAAAATTCGTTCTTTTGGTTTGAAAATTCATCTTTCAGTTAAAAATTCAACTATTTGGTTGGAAATTAACATTTTTGTCTAAAATTCCTATTTTCAATTTGAAAATTTAACTGTTCTGCAGAAAGTTCAAGAATCCTTTTTGAATTGAAAATTCAACAATTTGTAGAAAATTAAAAAATTTGGTTAAAAATTACTTTTTGGTTAAAAATTTATATTTTGGTTGAAAATTTAACTATATTAGCAGAAAATTGAACTATTTAGTTAAAAAGTAACTTTTTCGTTAAAAATTAAACTATTTATTTGAAAATTAAACTTTGGCCTGAAAATTCAACTATTTGGTTGAAAACTCAATTGTTTATGCTTGGATTTAAATTCTTTCAGTTCAAAAATTCAATTATTTGGTGGTAAGTATATTGATAAAAATTTAATTACCTTGTTGCAAATTCAAAAATATCACAAAAGTGTCCAAAAAAGCCCAAAATTGGTAACTTAGTTTATAGATGGCTCCTAAATAATAGGAATTATAATGTTAAAATCTCTACCTATTTTTTCAGGGCGATAACTCATTTACAAAAGAACTTTTTGATCGATTAACAGCAAGGAGAAATATTTATGTAACCGCTGCTTTCAGTCAAGAATTGATGGTAATAAGATTCGTAGTTTGTAGTGAATTCGCTCAAGAGCACGATATTCATTTCGCCTGGAATGAAATTTGTAAAGAGGCAACTGAAATTCTTCCCAAAAAAACACTCGCCGTCACAATTCAAATTTGCGAAAATCGAGCATCAGATGAAGAGAATGAGCAAATTGCACTTCAGTTGAACCAGACACTTAAACGAAAGAAGGGTCTAAAAAGATTAGATAATAAAGTTTAGATGAATTTATGTTTATGAATGAATATGGATGTATTGTTATTCCGATTCCAAAAAAAAAGGAATTGATTGTTGCTATATTTCTACATTAAATTAAGTAGAAGATTTTTTCTATTGGAATTAGGGAGCGGATTAGAGCCACGGGAGTGTAGCGCAGCTCGGCTCTCACTTGCGGAGAACCTCTGCGCTGGCCCGGCAGAGGAGAGGGCGTGACCCGCAGCAACGTACGACCACACGCCGAGCACGCACGTTGCAACGCATCCCCCTCTGCCGGGCCAGCGGTTCTCCGCATGTGAGAGCCGAGCTGCGTTCGTCAGCTAACTTCACAGTGGCTCTCATTCACTCCCTGATTATAATTATACTGAAATTATAATTTATAATTATAACAAATGTCATTATACGTAATTACATATAATAACAAACACAAAACAAAAAATTACTTGTTAAAACTGCTACAATATGTTTTAACTTTAGGATATTTTAATCGTGATTATAAAATAAAATTATCTGTAAATAAAACAAAAAGGTATGACAATATTTCGATTTTAAATGTTCCACTTTTAATAAAATTCGTATAAATTTAGATGCACAAATTTTTTTCAACGCTAATAAAAATAGAGAAACAATTCTCAGGAAAATTTTATCCTCTCTAGTTTCTTATTTGACTACTTTCTTAGATTGGGTTGAACTTTACTGAAAAAGTCAAAATTAGGACGATTTTGTGGGTTCAGGTGAATTTTTTGGTGGACCACCATAACGTTTTGTTAATTGGATTATCCTTTCGGCTTCTCGTATCCCACTTAATCTTGCACCATGGACTGTACTATAGTGTCCTGGAATTGTTGCTTCTCCGGCGAATAATAAAATTGGGGCCACGGGTTCACAACTTCCTATAAAGACGAAAATTATTTTATTAATTAATTTTGTATTAATTTTGTTAAAGAAATATACTTTTTAATATTAGCTAAACATTTTCCCAAATTGCTTTCATTTATGTTTAACTTTGCAAAATTTTAAGCTCTTCAAATACATTTTTTAATTAGGAAGATACTGCGTGTGTTTGAAATTTTCGGTTTTGATCTTTTTCAAATTAAAAATAATTCAATTTGAAAGCTGTGAGTTTATACAGATACAGGTTTTAATGAATATTTCAATTTTGAATAATTCAATATTTCGAGCGCTTTTAATTCAAAAGTGTTTAATTTTGAGTTATTAAATTTTGATCGCTTTTAGTCCATGAAAACATTAAGGCCATGTAACGAGAGGGTCACGTGACCAAGCTAGACCTCAATTTTGCGATGTAAACTTACGTCCAAAAGAAATAAGATATCGCGCTCACAGTTTGGGAAATGAAAGAGGAGACAATAAAGTTCACGGCTCTGGTCTTTTTCGGTGGAAATTTTGGAAAAAAAATTTCCGAATAAAATAAAACTGGGAGCTATATCGATAATTTCCCATGTAAACTTACGTCCACACGGAATGAGATATCGTTCTGAAAATTTAGCACGCTAAGTAGAAGGCTCAAAGGAAGGCGGCTCTGGTCCAAAATATTTATAATTATGAAAAAAGTTTTTTTTTTTTAATTACTAATTTGGAGCAATACCGACCGTGCTGCAGAACACTCCAAGAAATTTTCAATTTTGTCAATGGGCTAAATATGAGGTTTGTATTGATCAAAATGGGGCAAAACAACAAAAATTGGTCACAAACATTGTACAACCGTACACAAATAGTGCGAAAACTAATGTTTGCACTTGAAATGCAAATAAACAAATTTATATCTTCAGTTACTGCGTGTTTGACATACGTATCCGCTGTCTCAGAGCAGCACTATCGCAGCGAGCAGACAACTTCGTACGTCCACGGGTCTATGGGTAAAACAGTTTGCATGATACTTTTCTTTGTAAACTTACGTCCACACGGAACAAAATATCGTTTTGAAAATTTGGCACGTTTTGTAGAAAGCTGTAAGGAAGTCGGCTCTGGTCCTAAATATTTAAAATTCTAAAAAAAAATTTTTGAAAAAGAAAATTTCCTACATTACCGACCGGTTTGCCAATTATCATTTATTGTAAATTTTCTTAGTTACATGCATGCATTCATCAAAAATAAAGCTCGAAAATTTTTATGAATACAAGAAAAACAAAATAAACTATGTTTATCTACTTTTTTTACATAATGCCCAAAAAATGTCAAGTAGAGGACGAGCATGAATTTATGTCGCCAACTCATGTTCGCGCAAAATATGATAACGAATTCAAAGCTTTTACATCGTAGGTTAGATTAGATCTTTATTTGCCGGGGAGTGCGCGTAACGGGGGACACGGATTAGAAAACGGTTTACAAAACAAACATGTTGAAAGCAATCTGCGCAGAAACACTATTGGTCGAATTGTAAAGTCTTTGGACAAGCAATAATAGAGGAGCGGTCTAGGTTTTCAGCTACAGAGTCTGCTCTCATGCGTTCGCGTCTTTTTGACTTTTTTGGAATTTTTTTCGTTTTTCATCCTTTCTTTCACAATAATTTTACCGTAAATTTACAAACATATTATAAAAAGAATAATAAATATTTAAAAAATTTAAATCAAGAATAGAAAAATTATTAATTTTGCCAGAAATTTTTTTTATCTATGTAAGTTGATGTTTGCAGCAGAATATATACGTAATAAATTATTTTAAAACAATTAACATTATTATTTTGCAATTTCTCTATACTTTTATGAGCAAAAAATAAATTTAAAAAAATTATATGCATGAAAAAGAAATTTAAAGTACCTAAAAATATAAAAGCGGAAGTTGCGTTACAAGTATTGAGATCAGGGGGGTGACTCGCCATACAAATGCGCTGTGTCAGTTTTGTGAAGGACGGCAGAAAATGAAACACTGGCGCCACTAGCGCCACGCCCTATATTTGAATGAAAGCTGATTAGAATCATGGGAGATTTAGTATTTTCCGCAGTTTTTATAATATTTTGGACGTTTGTGGATAATTTAAATACTTTTAGCTTGAATTAGGCAAGGATTAACTGTTTCTAGAATTTAAAAAATACCTAGGATTAAAAAATAGACCTTACATACACTGGAAATGTCGGTTTTTAATTTTCAAGTAGAGTGGAATGGTAAAATATAAAGATTACGTATTTACCGTTTAAAACAAATAAACTAAATGTTCTGAAATGATAATATATAAAATTTTTTGTCTATTTTTTAATTACTCGAATGATCCTAATCTATTATTACATTATAATAAAAATATACAAGCAAATTTAAAAATCATAATTTTTAATATTCAGCATATTGTATTGATCGTGAAATGGCTAAAAGATTATCAGTATTAAAGTTATTAACTTTAACGTACATTTAGTCATTTATTTATTTAAAAATTGAATTAAACGATGGAGATATAAATTAAATATGGGGTATAGGTAATAGGTATAGGAGTAATAAATGCCAAGTTAATTTATTTAAATAAATATAATTATTTAAATTATTTACGAATATACTGCGATTAAAGTATAGCAATTATTATGCAGACAGAACGTAATAATTTATTATATACAATTGAACAAAGCTAGTTTTACAAAATGTCGCGACTTTCTTTTTCATAAAATTATCGTTTTTTTAAATTTAGGTTTCTTGTACTATTCTGACTGCAAGAAAATCATTATTTTACAATTGTAATTTACTTTAGTACTTGAATTTATTAATAAATAAATGTAATCGTACATAAATTTCGAAATGATAAAAATAAACAACTTCTTAAAACAATTTTTAAGAAGTGAAATCTTCCTTTGATCAATTCAATTGTTACCTTAATAGGAACGTAAGTTCTATTATTTCGGTCTTACGATCAATTTGAATAAAAAAGACTAGGAGTATTCCGAGTCAATACTTTAATTATATAAAAGTTACATTCTCGCAACGTTTCGACCTCAATCTGTTGGTCATCCTCAGGCAAATTATACCCGATAAAGGCTTATATTATACCTAATAAAGTCTTTTTTATTCAAATTGATCGCAACGTAATAAAGTAATAAATGTCGAAACTCGGCGATAATTCAAAACTGTCATTAATGTTACTTTTACAATTTTCTTAAAGATAGTAAGGGTTTTAAAATATTTTTAAAATTTCAAAAACTAATAAAAATATAATGTTACATACTATTACAATAATCTACAAGTTTTACAAGAAGAAAAATATATCAAAATTTAAAAATCAATGTAGTCATGAAACCGTCAGAGCCATTCAATTATTTTAGGTTAAAGAACGTCGGTGTAAACAAATCCTCATACCTATCGCCATAACCGTTCCATCCGGAGCTAAAACTTTCTTTTTCCAAATTATTTGATCCTTTAAAAAGTGATCTTCACAAACTACATTTCCAGGTTTAACAATAAAATCCTTTTTGTCATGCTTAATTGCTTGGTGCCAACGGTCAACCTCATTTTTTAGAACGGAAAAATGCACTGTTTTACTCCGTTTGAGCGGGTTGAGTCGTACCCTGATAGACAGTTCGGTGCTATACGTCGATGCCCCCCCCCCATTGTTATAACACATGTATCCGTAAATAAATAAAATATGGCAAATAGACGATAAAGTTATGACATTTCACGAGTTTGTGTATGCAAAATCATAACAGACAACGGGCAGACCGGGCGTCGTGGAGGTGGCGCCAATGCTTCACGACTCGCCGCTCTTCACAAAACTGACACGCGCCTCTAATGCAAAAGCGAAAATCGTGTCACTCCCCTGATTGAGATTCAAAATGAAGAGTGCATAGTTTTGATAATTAAATACTGCACAAACATGTAATACAAATGTTCAAACTTGCGCTTATATATTTTTTGCTACTTTTAATTCATTTTTCATGCATATAATTTGTTTGAATTTGATTCTTTGTTTATAAAAGTGTAGAAGAATTGCAAAATAATAATGTTTACTGCTTACAAATAATTTATTACTTGCTGCAAACATCAACTAAATTTTTCTGTAAAAAAGAATAATTTTTCTATTTTTAAAACACATTTTTTAAAATATTTATTATTGATTTTATAATATTTTTGCATATTTACGGTTAGATTATTCAAAAAAAAAAAAAAGAATTAAAAACGAAAAAAAATTGAAAAATGTACACGGACGCGAACGCATGCGGGCAGAGCTTGTAGTCTAGAACCTAGACCGTTCCTCTATCGCTGCTTGTTTGATAGTTTCATAATTGGACCAATTGTCATTGCGCATGGATTTCTTTCAACCCATTTTTTCTCGTAAACCACTTTCTATTTAAGCAAACGGTTCACTTCGAGCTCCATATAGTTCCATTTGGTTTGTAACAGATTTACTGGTTTTTTTTTATTGGATAACGCGATGTGGGACGAATACTACGATCCATTGCATTATATATAATTTTCGAGGTTTTTTTAAGGTTTCTCGTTTCTTTGAAAAAGCTTTCGAAAGGAATAAAATAACTACCGGTGTCGGAAAAAGAGGAAAAAGAGGGGAAAAAAGGGGAAAAACGAGTAACAATATGCAATTCAGGAATTGCGTGAAAATTTTTTGATAAGTGAATAATTTAAAAAAAAAATAATTTTTATAAGGTAATCGGAGCATGATTAAAATTTTGTATTTCTTTTGAAAATTAAGACAATTTGAGATATAAGAACAATAAATCACGATGTTGCCTTTCCTCCCATATAAATATTTAGTGTATTATACATCGAGAAATTTTAATTGATTTTAATCAAATAAAATAAAATAAATTATTTAAATTAATTTTCATCAATTTAATTTTGATTTTACATGTGCAATGCTCGTAGGCATTTTATGATTCGAATATGGAAGACTTCAAGACAATTCCCCATTTTTGTAGGTATTAAAAAAATGTTCGGGTAAACTCCATTTTGCAGGACGTCAAGAGAAGGAAAAAAATATTCTGAAAATTCATGGGAAAATTTCAAATGACTTTTTTCTTCATAAATTCCAACAGAAAATGGAAAAAGATGACAAAAACATGTTAAATTATTTCCTCAAATTTTGAAAAAGAGTGTTAAAGTTTTTTAAAGCAAAAATTTTATTTTTAAAGCAAAATTATCATTTTAAAACAAATTTCATTAAATTTAAGAGATACTTAGAAGTTTTGAAACTATTCAAAAATAATAAAAACTTTTGATATTTGAGGAATTTTGTAAGGTTTCAAGAAAATGAAAAAAAATCTTTAGGTTACCAGGAAAAATTAAAATGATTTTTTATTTTGAAAATTAATTGTAAGAGGATATTTAAAAAGATTCCAAAACATTTTAAAAGATTTCAAACCAAAACATTAGAAGTTTAAAAGAATTTTGAAAGGTTTCAAGTCAATAACCAAATTTTCTTAAAATTCCTTGGAAAATTTGGAAGATTTTAACAGGTTTTGAATAGATTTAAAATATTTTAAATCTTGGGAGCATATCCGAAAATGTATGAAACATTTTTTATTCCTTTCAAACTTCTAAAAGCCCTAAATATCTTTTAAAAAGGTTCGAATTTTTCCTAATATTTTATAAAATCCTGTAAAATAATTTTTTTTTAAATCTTTGAGATATATATAATATATATATAAGTTTAGAAGCAAACTGATAATACTTCTTCTCTTGTAAGTAATTTCAATATTTCTGTGACTAAAAAAAATATTGAAAAAGCATTCAGTGTTACATCAAAATATTCGTTTATTTATTTGTATAAAGCACTTCATCTCAAAAAACTTAATTAATTAAAATTAAAATTTATTTATTTGGTTGAGAATTCAACTATTTTATTCAGAATTTGTTTTTTTCTATTCACATTTTTTTATTTATTTGGGAATATAAATATTCTATTTTTGGTTGACAATTTGTCTTTTTGGTTAGAAATAATTAATATATTTTGTTGAATATCCCTCTTTTTTGGTACAAAATGAACCTTAGTGGTTAAAAATTCATCTTTTTAGTCGAAAATTCAACTATTTGGTTTAAACTTAGTTTTCTTATTAAAGTTTCATCATTATAATTGAACATTTATTTCTTTGGTTCAAAATTGAACTATTTTGTCGAAATTTCCTTTTTCAATTTTTCCCATCAATTGATCAATTTTTTATTGAAAATTTATCTGTTTTATTTGAAAATTGATGTATTTTATTAAAAGATTCGTCTTTTTCGATAGAAAATTAATCTTCTTGGTTGACTGTTTCTGACTGTTTTCTTAGATATTCATACGCATTTGCGAGTTGAAACTTCAACTGTTTTCTACAATATTTTTCTTCTTGGCTTGAAAATTCAACCATTTAGTTGAAATTCTTTTCTTCCATGACTCGGAAATCTATTTTGGTCGAAAATTCAACTGCTTTATTAAAAATTAACTTTTCGTGGATTATTGATTTTTTGATGTTGAAAATTTATTTATTTTAGTTGGAAATTTAGGTTCAATTTTTTATTGAAAATTTATCTGTTTTATTTGGAAATTGATGTATTTTATTATAAGATTCGTCTTTTTCGATAGAAAATTAATCTTCTTGGTTGAAAATTCATTTTTTCGTTGGACAATTTAATTATTTTGATGAAAATTAATCCTTTTTTTACTGAAAATATATCTATTCCATTTTTGGTTGAAAATTGATCTTTTTTAGTCGAAAATTCAATTTTTTGGTTGAAAATTAACTCTTTTCTTGGATATTCATACACATTTGCGAGTTAAAATTTCAACTATTTTTTCCTATTGGACCCCCAATTTACAGAATGGCATTTTAATTAGTCTTTGAGTAATCGAACGATGCATGTGATGGGGGTACATTTTCTAGGCAGATATCGCGCACCTATCGTGTTATCTTGTTACTTATAATTCGATTACTCAAAGACTAATTAAAATTCCATTCTGAAAATTGGGGGTCCCGTAGGAAAAAACCTCATCTTTCTTCATAAACTATTTTCGAAAAAATAAAAAGTGCCGGAATAAAAAAAAAGTCACATTTATTTTTGATTTTAAAAAATAATGGTGAAATTTCAATTTTTTCAAATTTTCTTCTGACCCTATGAAAAATGATACAAAAATCTATAATAAGTATTATGCGTGCTTGTCTATTGACTCAGATTCACCGTCCGTAAAAATCTTATGTCTTTTGCGACACTTTTGGAGAATCGGTTCATTTTGATACACGTTTTGCCCGCTCTCTGGGGGCGAGAACATTTTTTAGAGAAAACGTTTGCGAAATATCGTGTTTCGACTCGTATTGTTCGCGAGAGTGATTACGGGAAAAGTGTTTAGTGTGAAAAGCAGTGTAATTTCTACACCGCATGTGATTCAAGATGGAAGGAAGCTCTATATCTAAGACCCGATCCCATGGAAAGGCTCTGTCTAAAAAAAGGCACATAGAGCGAAGTAAGTACTTTTCCTTTTCTTTTCATAGACTCGATTTTCAGCGTCCATACTTAGGGACCGTACTTAAATTACGTAACAGCTCAAGGGGGGGCGGGGGTCCTTCACTCATGTACGTAATTTTTGCAAATTCGCAAAAACTTTCTCCTGAAGATTATCTTCTTAGTTATAAACTTTATTATTTAGTTGAAAATTTCACAATTTTCTTAAAAAGACATCATTTTTTTTGCAAATTCAACTGTTTTGTTAAAAATTCATATTTTGTTGCTGATAAGTCAACTGAAATCTTTTTTGGATGAAAAATATTTTTTCTGAAACTTTGTCTTTTTAATTTGAAAGTTCATCTTTTTTCAGTACAAATATTGCATCTTTCTTGGACCAAAATGCAACTGTTTTGTTGAAAATTAAACTATTTCCTAGAAAATTTACTTTTTGTTTAAAATTTGTATTTTTCTGTAGAAAAGTCTATTGAAATCCTTTTGGATGAAAATTCAACTCTTTTTTTTGAAAATTTGTCTTTTTGATTTAAAAATTCACCTGTTTTAGTAGAATTTTCATTTTTCTTGGACAAAAATGCAACTGTTTAGTTGAAAATTTAACAATCTTGTTAAAAAGTCATACTTCTTGGTTAAAAATTCGACTATTTAGCAGGAAATTAACTTATAGTTTATAATTCTTATTTTTGTATTGGAAAGTGAACTGGAATCTTCTTTGGATGAAAATTTAACTATTTTTTTAAAGTTTTTTTTTCAAATCATCTGTTTTCAAAGAAATATTTCATCTTTCTGGAATAAAAATGCAACTGTTTGGTTTAAAATTCAACAATTTTATTAAAAAGTCATACTTTTTGGTTGAAAATTCTGCTGTTTCGTTAAAAATTTCACTATTTTGTAGAAAATTTACGTTTTGGTCAAATTTAATATTTTGGTGTTGAAAAGAGAACTGAAATCTTTTCTAGATGAAAATTCAACTATTTAAAGTTTTTTTTTTTTTAATTAAAAATTCATCTGTTTTAAGAGAAATTTTATCTTTCTTGGATAAAAATGCAACTGTTTGGTTGAAAATAAAACTATTTTGTTAAAAAATCATACTTTTGGTAATTCTACTGTTTTGTTAAAAATTTATCTATTTCGTAGAAAATTTACTTTTTGTTTAAATTCATATTTTGGTGTTAAAAAATGAACTGAAAGCTTTTCTGGATGAAAGTTCAACTTTTAAAAAAAAATTTCCCTTTTTCATTAAAAATCTTTCTTGGGTAAAAAATCAACTATTTGGTAGAGAATTCAACTATTTCGTTAAAAATTTATCCCTTATGGTTGAAAAAATTCGTCTTCTTGAACGAAAAATTCAATTTTGTTCGAAGAAACTTATTTTTTGTTAAAAAATTCATATTTTCATTTTGAAAAGTCAACTGGAATCTTCTCTGGATGAAAATTGAACTACTTTTTTTTAAATTTGTTTTCTTTTTAAATAAAAATTCATCTGTTTTAAGTTTGGGTAAAAATTCGTCTTTTTGGATTGAAAATTCAATTTTTTTTGTAGAAACTTATTTCTGGTTCTGGTTTGGCACCAATAAAAGCTAAATTTTAAATAAAAAATGGAATTATTAATTTTTATTCCATACATTTTCAATAACAAGAAAACACTATTTTTCATCAAAATTTAAAAATTTTCAACTACAGAAGTGAATCTTCAAAACGCTACATGGTGGCTGGTTTACTCTCCTTTTGCGGGACGTTTTACAAAAAATCGGGCCCCAACATTCCTTTGTCCGCGCCTGAAATGCTAGGAAATGTGCCAAATAATATCTTCGATTAGATTTTAGATTTGAAGGATTCATCTTTCATCTCTTATCCCTTCTCTCTCTTCAACTCAGCACATTGGCATGAGCTATTTCGGGAGACGTTGCGTGGCAACCAGTATCAACAGTCGCACATGATCAACGAACATACACGAGAGCATATGAACGACGTTCGTACATGCACTGTCCACCGATGGGAGTGATGGGAACACGCGGATATCTCTGCCATGCGCAGTAGTGATTCCTGTGTATTTTTAGGTTATGCAACCCCACTGGCTCTAACGTGGTTACTGCTTTGTTTATGTTTTGAATACCCGGTCACCCGGTTATAGAAAATTGTCGCGACGCGCTACGTGTTTTATTTCCTTGTGCTGAGACCAGAGTGTCTGCCCTACCTGGAAACCCTGGAATTGTCAGAGAATTTTTATATACCTGGAAAAACCTGCAAATGTGAGAGAATTTTTGTCCAGGATTTGACTAGACACCTGGATAAATAACCTGGAATTGTAAGTTAAAAATCTATGTAGTTTATTGAAAAATTTGTAATTGGTAGTTTATCTATCTTCTTGGTTAAAAATTCATCTTTTAGCTTGAAAATTCATCAGTTTAGTTGACGATTTCTTTCAATCTTTATAAAAAAGTCTTATTTCGTACTTGAAAATTAAACTTTTGTCAAAAAGTCAACTTTTTCGTATAAAAATCATAAATTTGGTAAAAAATTGCACTATTTGGTTTAAAATAAACTTTTCTTTTAATTTCCCTTTTTTGAGTACAAAAATTAAACTATTTGGTATGAAATTTGTATTTTGCGGTAAAATTCTCATCTTTTTTGCTTCCTAATAGAGGAAGCTTTGTCATGGTATAACATTTTCAAAAAATTTTTAATTCATTTAATTAAACCTTCCTCAATTTAAAAATGTACAATACAATGTTGTAAGCAATTGTCCGGCTGTGTGTGTGTGGATGTGTGGATGTGTGTGATAACTAGAAAACGGTTGCAGATAAATTGATGAAATTTGTAAGGCTTATTTTCCTCACTAATATTTCGAAACTGGCCGAAGGATTTCTAAAAATATTTATTGCATTTTTTTTAGCACTCAATAATGTTTTAAAAATCGATTTTTTATAGTAAAACTTTTTTCTTTAGCATAATTCAAAGTTGATGCAAGAATATAAAAGATTCCTTGGTTCGAGACGAATCGATTGACCTATAATATTGATACATTTTATTAAAGAGTAGAGAAGTTATGGTAATTTATATATTTTGAAAATCGGTTTTTTATAGTACAACTTTTTTCATTAACATAATTCAAAGTTGATGCAAGAACAGAAAAGATGTGTTGATTCGAATCGAATCGATTGACCTATAATATTAATAAATTTTATTGAAGAGTAAGGAAGTTATGCTCGTTTATAATATTTGAGTCATCTGTTTCAAACAGACAGAATATTCTATCTCAGATAAAAAAAATATCTTTGGGATTAGTCACGATATCTCTCATACATGTTGTCGAAAACCTGAATGGTTGCGACAACACTGCGTAAATGACTTTTAGTGTCTGTTTTCAGTTTTTTTATTCTATTAATAAAGATTATAAATTTTCTGCAACATGAATTTTTTAAATCAAAATTTCCAAATAATTAAATTTATTTCGTGATAAAATTTATACCTGAATATCTTCAAACATTATTGATAAAAGAGAACATTTTAATTGCAAATGATTCTTTAATATTGGGAAATAATAATGTTCTTATCATTGTACTACCACACTATATGTAATTGGTAAACTTGTTCACACTTCCATTTTCAAAGAGATGAGAAAAATGAAATTATAAACAAAAACTTCGAAGATCTTAATTACCGAAGTGTATACACACACTGCCGGCACCAGCAAAAAAAAATGTCGTTGCCGGTAACATGAAAAATTACCGGTACCGACAATCAGATTTTTGGGAAAATTTTAAATGATTCAGGATTTATTTAAAAATATTCATATTTTTCATTCATATAAAATATCAAATTTCTAAGTTCCGTCAATAAAATTTTAAATGTTTGAAAAAATTACATTTCATGTCAATCATAAGCGTTGTAAAATGGTCTAAAACACCTTAAAACCAAACCTTACACGAAAGTTTGAAAAAATTTGTTATTAAAAAATTGTCAAAGTTCACGATCAAATTTCTAATTTCCGTCATTAAAATTTTAAATGTTCAAAAAAAATTACATTTTATGTCAATCTTAAACGTTGTAAAATGGTCTAAAACACCTTAAAACCAAACCTTACACGAAAGTTTGAAAAAATTTGTTATTAAAAAATTGTCAAAGTTCACGATCAAATTTCTAAGTTCCGTCATTAAAATGTTAAATGTTCAGAAAAAATTATATTTTATCAGAGGTAGACCGCCGAAAGAATGGTTAGAATCTGTGAATGAGATAGTAATCCGAAGAGACATAAGAAGCCATGAGAGCTTTCATAAAAAAATGCATGGACGTGAAGGAAGCTAGAGTAGTATGCCAGGACAAAAAAGTGTGGCGACAAATAGTTTGTAAACAGAGTGACAATAGAGTGAATGACGCCTGAAACAAAGACCTTGGATACTAAATGGGCCCAAGTGGGGAACCACACATAACAATTTGGTAAGGCTCTTCGCCTGGGGTGATCGCTAGAGAGATTGATCAGCAACCTGGGTTGAAGCAGTGTTGCGGAATGAACGTGTCATTTAAATAAATAACACGAGAATTCCAGATCAATCTAAAATATCTATACCTAACACCTATATACCTATCTACCTTATACCTATATACCCACTTACACACTACTATTTTCCAACCGAGCAAGTCACGCCTGCCCTGAAAGGGAAATGGCTGAATGGTATAATAATAATAATAATAATAATAATAATAATAATATTAAATGAGAATGTGCCCGCACAAAGGGTATATTTGTTTGAAATAAAATTGTAGCATGATGAATGCTTTAATTTTTAATTTTTGAACCCTTTATGTGTAATTATATTAATAGTATAGCCAATTTTACAGGCAATTGGCCTGGTCGATGACCATGACCATGACCATGGTCGATTACCGTACGCCGTACACCAATTCAGAGGTGGCCCGATGGAAAATCTTAAAAGTTAAGTATAAAACTGACTAAGTATAAAGCTGTATTTAATATAAACTTAAATTTACAGGCCAAAGTCATCCTTTATGGTTTAAATTCAACTATTTTCGTGGAAAACACACTTTTTATTTAAACTTTATATTTTAGGACAATATGCATCTTCCTCAGATAAGAACCCTTCTACAAAAAAATGATTGGATCCGATTGCGAACAATTGAAAAAAAATTTCAATCGTTCCCAATTGTGTTTCTTAATCGGGTCGTACCGATTCGGAACGATTGAGGCCGGCTATCGTTGCCTATCGTTCTCAATCGGGACTCGAGATGAAGTAAGTCTGCCATTATGTTGATGGCAGCACATTGATCTCGCGGGAATTATTTGAAAACGATTATTTACTTTTTTTTTAAATTACATATCTGTGAAAGATAAATTTTAAAAAGATTTTAAATTTTCAAATAATTCCCTCGTGATCAAGGAGCAATCACCAACATATTTCCAAATAACTTATTTTGTAGTAATTTTCATGACTTTTGCGTATTATTTTTCATTACATTTTAATTTGTTTAATTCGGTTGCGGCCTATTTTTTTTAAATGTTGATACCTAAGTATAATAATTAAACAGGTGTTTCGAAGTTATTTCTCAAATAAATTAACAGTATTATTTCATTTTGATTTCGAAATTTAGGTTGCAAATTTTACTCTTATGTGTGTGACAAAAAAAAACAGCTTCATCGGTGTAAAGGAGTACCCGGGTATGCACCTCCTTTGAAAAAATTTTTAAATTTGTAAGAGGAAAACCCAAGTTATATTTCCCACCCCGTAATAATAATAATCAAAAAACCCCTGAGAACACCTCTACCACTTTTACCTGAACAAATGCGAAGACCCTCCACGTAAAACACTCAAAAAATTGAAAAATTTGAAATAATCACCCAAATCACCTTCAGAAAACCCCAACTTATATTTCCAACCCAATAATAATATTCAAAAACCCCTAAGACCACCACTACTACTTTTACCTTAACAAATCCGAAGAGCTTCCACATAAAATACTCAAAAAATTTAAAAATTTAAAATAATCACCCAGTCACCTTCAGAAAACTACAAGTTATATTCTCAACCCCATGATAATATTCAACAACCCCCTAAGACTACCCCTTCTTCTTTTGCGTTAATAAATCCGAAGAACCTCCATGTAAAAAACTCAAAAAATTTAAAAATTTAGAATGATCACACAAGTTACCTTCAGAAAACTTCGAACTAGATTTCCAAACCCATAATAATATTCAACAACCCCCTAATACCACCACTACCACTTTTACCTGAATAAATCCGAAGACCCTCCACGTAAAACACTAAAAAAATGTGAAATGATCATTCAATTCAACGTTCAGAAAGCCTTAAGTTATATTTCCAACCCAATAATAATATCCAATAACCCCTGAAAACCACTGCTATCACTGTTACCTGAACAAATCCGGAGAGCCTCCACGTAAAACACTCAAAAAATTAAAAATAATCACCCAAGTCACCTTCACGGCTTCTAGGGTTAGGTTTCCGATCGACGTCTCTATGCATTTACCCGATTGCGAACGATTCAAACGCTTGTCCCGATTGAAAATGATTGAGAACGATAAACAAAATTTGTCCCTATTAATACCAATTCAAAACGATTCACCCGTCAATCAGTCTCAATCGGGTCCAATCATTTTTTTCTAGAAGGGAATGCAACTGTTTTGTTGTCGTTTCTAGAATTTTGTTAAAAAGTAATCCCTTTTTGTTGAAAATTCAACTATTTTCGATGTACCTGCAGTTCCGAACGTTTAAATGAACGAAATATATTTCGCACAATTCTATTTTATCCATCAATATTTTTCCATCTACAATTGTAAATATGCATTATGATTTTGTTTTAATAATATATCATTCAAAATTTAAATGAACAAACACTTCAACACTTTTTACATTCCGTTCATAAAAGATTCTATATTAAAAATATAACAAAATAAAAATGGTGGTATTTAAATGTCAATGGTCAAGAAAAATAAAAAATTGTTAAGGGAATAATGAGGGCATTTTTACTATGAAGTTTTTGTACTATTGTTTCTGGAAACCATAAATTACCTATAGTAAAATTGTGGGGGCGGTAGAAATGCTTTTCTGCGGTTTGTCACATGGGGGGGGGGGAGTCTTATAATCCGTTACGTATTTTAAGTACGGCCCCTTATTAATTAATATATTATATTAATATATTATAATAATATATTATTAATATAAATATGTTCAGTTTATTTTTCACGGATATAAAGCATGTTAATTTGCAGGTATGAAACATCATGTAACATCATTTCTGATGTGACGAAGGGATTGGGCCGGAAAGCAAGGACAACAACAGTGAACCAGATTTGACCCCATACCCCTGATCAGTGAACGGATTCGGTATAACATTTTTTTTAAACCTCCAGGAGACTTAGTTTTTTCAAGAGAAAATTTTATGTGCGTATCCGAGCCCTCATTTGAGGCATATAATTTAAAAATAGAAAAATTCAGGATGAAAAATCGTACGTAATTGTGTGCAACACATAGTTGGGTGGCGATGATGTTGTTTTTTAGCCACTTCGTACATATTTTTTTAAATATAGGAAATAATAGCATTTAGATATATACAATAATAGCAATAAAGCAAAATAAAAAGAATCATTGTCTAAAGTAATTGTTTTCTTATTTGAGCAGAGATTAGTAGACTGTGATTTTAATCAACTATACTTTTTGCATGCGTATGAGTTGATATATTGTACATTAGAAATAATCATTGTCTAAAGACATTTGTTTTGATTCGAGCAGATATAAGTACACAAGAGCTCGAATATAAGAGGGACTGATTTAGAAGTCCCTAGAACAGCTGGCCCGTGCAGTTTCGAAAGGGCCGCCGTGCGCGAGTACTCAGTCGAGTATATTAGGCATTACAATGGGAAGCGGTTCAGACGGCCCTGACTGTTTACGTTCCGAGGCGCTGATTTTGTATTAAGGCCCGTGCGAGGCAACCCCCGCAACTGCTCTTATATTGGAGCTCTTGTGTACACTGTAATTCTAGTCAACCATACTTTTTTTTGCATGCGTATGAGTTGAAAATATATACTGCACAATAAAAACAATGAAAAACAAAAAGAATCATTGTCCGAAGTCATTTTTTTGTTATTTGAGCACACAGTAGACTGTGATTCTAATCAACCATACTTTTTGCATGCGTATGAGTTGAAAATGTATACTGCACAATAAAAATAATGAAAAACAAAAAGAATCATTGTCTGAAGTAATTTTTTTTTTTAATTTGAGCAGA
>CAKNYM010041655.1:37980-56179 GCA_932195095.1 Andricus curvator
GTGCGCGAGTACTCAGTCGAGTATATTAGGCATTACAATTGGAAACGATTCAAACGGCCTTTACTGTTTACGTTTCGACGCACTGATTTCGTAGCAAGGCCAGTGCGAGGCAACCCCCGAAACTGCTCTTATATTGGAGATCTTGTGCAGACTGTAATTCTAGACAACCATACTTTTTTTGCATGCGTATGAGTTGAAAATATATACTGCACGATAAAAACAATGAAAAACAAAAAGAATCATCGTCTGAAGTAATTTTTTTAAAATTTGAGCAGACATCAGTAGGCTGAGGTTATATTTGAATTTCATAACCTCAAAAATCCTACGAAACTATAAGTTTCATGGATTGCATGCAAATCCATATTGCATGTATTGATTTTTTAATTTTGAGGTTAGATACGAATTCTGTAACCTCAAAAGCCTTGTGAAACCGAGTTTCATTCAAATCGCAACATTTGTTTGAAATTATGGTATCTGCCAGTTTTTCCATTACTTTGATTGAAATTATCAAATATGTATTTTGTGATAATTTTGAAATCAAATCGATCACACCTGGCGCCACCTGCAGCCTAACAAAAAAAAAAAGTTACCAACAGCGAACTTCTTCTTTACCGACAGTGAAAGATAGAAGTGAATCTTCTGCCGTGAAGCGTAAATGCATCGGTCGATATTTATCATTTTCATAAATAAACTTTTTTCTTCCCCCAACTCTGTGCCATGCCACAAACGGTCATTTAATATTTTTGAATATTTTCCGAAAATTTTTCCGCGATATTTTAATTTTAATTTTTAAATATGGGTAAAAAAATATTGATCTCAGGACTGCCTCGATCAGCTGGTATACTCGTTGCATGGCCTTAAGTGCTCAATGCAAAATAGTCTTAGTTTTAAAATTTTCAATTTCAACACTTGAAAATAAAACAAGGTTTATACTAAACTACATGCCTTAAAAAGCATATTTTCGAAAATTAAAAAAAATTAATTTTCGAAAAAACAAAACTGAGTACCCAAAGAGGGTCTGTTACCACTCCTCTTGTAAATTCAGTATTACAAATTATATAAATATTAACTAATTAACATTAAAATGGATTGAAAATTATGATGATTGTCCAAAAGGGATCTAAGCTATTTTTAATATATCCGTCGGTATCAGGGGCTAAAGTCTAAATTATACTAAACACTTCGCAAATCAAATCAAAAGACGAAAATAAATTTAATTACATGGATGGAAAATAACTGTATAAAGTCTAAAAAATCAATTCCCCCACGTCCCCTATTTTATGTCACCTCAATTCCCCTCATTTCACATACTTCCTCACCCTTCACTTTTCCTCACTTCCCCTAAACCCCCTCTCTTTATTTCCCCTACTCTCTCACCCCTCACTCTTTCTACTTCCCCTCTCCTAATATCCCCTACTTTACCTACTTTCTCTTCCCTCATTTCCATACTTCCCATCCTTTCGTTCCTCTTAATTCCCGTACACCCCCTTTCCCATTTTTCGTACATTCCCTCCCATCAATTCTCTCATTTCCCCTTCTTCGCCTCCACTCACTTTACCTACTTCTCCTCCACTCACTTTACCTATTTCCGCTCTACTCACTTTAACTTCTTCCCCTAACTCCTGGGGCTATAAAACCCTGAAAAGGATGCAGAAATTACAAATAATATTTAGAAATAAGGATATAATCAGAAAAATGTTGTTTAATTTCTTGTAAAGGCAAACAGAATATGCATCGCGAAAAAGGGATCATTAGCAATGAGAAAATTCTCTAAACACGATACATAAAAGTTATTCAAAGTATTTTTATGATTATAAATTCAAATAATGTGAATTCTCTTTTTTTTTGGTTTCCTCGAAATCGAAATTTCAGTAGTAAGGCCCTGTTTAATACGCGGCTTCAATTATTAATTAAAAATAAGTCAAGGTAGACGCCATGCGTCTACAAAAAAGGGTTTTGTTGCATATTAAGACATTAATTATGTCGTTCAAGGCTCCCCCTTTTATACATTCCCACCCCTACTACACCTACTTTCTGTTATTTCCTCTTTCCTCCCCTACTTCCCCTTACCATACTTCAAACTCCGCTTCCCTTGCCCAACTTCTTCCTCATCTACCTTCCCCTCTTGATACTTCCCCAGCTAAAACATTCAATTCCTCTACCTTCCTACCCCACATTTCCCCTCACTTTCCCACCCTCATTTACCTTTACTTTCCCTGAATCTCTCATTTTCCATTACTTCCCTAGTTCTCATCCCCTCACTCCTCCTTCCCTCATTTCCCTGATTATCCTTCTATCACTTCTCACCACATCCCCTGTGCCCCCTACGCCCCCAACCCATATTCCTTAATTTCCCCTTACTTCTCCTTCATTATGTTCTTTACTCTCTCCTCCCCTACTTTCCCTTACCATACTCCAAACTCCGCTTCCCTTTCCTTCCACAACTTCTTCCTCATCTACCTTCCCCTCTCCTCACTTCCCTCACTAACAATTCAATTCCTCTAACTTCCCACCCCACTTTCTTCTCACTTTCCCACCGTCATTTACCTTCACTTCACCCACCTCATCTCTGACTTCACTCACACCTCTCATTTCCCATTACTTACCCAGTTCCCATCCCCTCAATTACCCTCATTTTCCCTCGCTACCCTACTTACCCTCCCCTTATTTTCCCCAACTTGTCCTACTTCCCCTACTTCTCCTCCTTTATAAAAAAAAACATTCTTATTATTAACTTTTTGTAAATGAAAGTGTAGTCACTACTTAACAAATATTTAAGAAATGCCAAATAGCAATATTATGTAAAATTCACACTAAAGACGGTATTTTTTTAAAAATTTATTACGTGAATTATTTTTTATTCGATAAACGACAAGTTTTCAAATATATTTCAACTAATCTTGAATTGTTTAAACAATTATTGTTTGTGTCAACACTTTTTTTTATCCTTAAATCGTGAAAAATTATCATTTTTCGTGATGAATGATACATTTTACGCATGTCAAAAGTAATCTTTCTCTTTTAATGTATTTAGTAATCATTTAAACAATTTTCATTTGTTCAAACAATATTTTCCCCTGCAAACCGTGAAAAGTTATTATTTTCTTGAATTAATTACACAATTAACGAATGTTGCGAGTAATATATTTTTTGCGGATATTTGGCAATTATTCAAACAATTTTCATTTGCTTGAATAATTTTTTCCCCTGTATATCTTTAAAAGTTACTATTTTCTGGAATTAATAACGTAGTTTTAATTAATGTTAAAAGTGATATCTTTTGATAAGTACAGTTTCTATTTTTTTATATAAATATAGAAACAATAATGAAAAATAAATAATATAATGATAAGTATATAATTAATAATATCATATAATGATACAAGTAAGTATTAATACAAAATAATCATTTTTTAAAACAATTTGCTTCTGTTACGTTATGGATGGTTATTTTTCAGATCGATTTCATTGAGATAAGAAAATACTGAATTATGAGCGACTTCGTCCAAAAGATTTGAAAAAAATAGAATTTTCTCCAGGTTTTCTATAAAATTCAGCAAGTGATATTAATTGTTTGAATAATTGCAAACCGTCCTTCACAAAAAATATCACTCTGAACATTCAATATTCACGGCATTAATTCAAGAAAATAATGACTTTCAACGAGTAACAGAAAAAAGAAAAATGTTTAAACGAATATTAATCGTTTGAACAAATTAAAATTAGTTTAAATATATTGAAAACTTACTTTTCATCGACTAAAAATAACTCACATGGAAAAAATACCGCCTTCAGTATGAATTTTACATAAAATTGCTATTTGTTATTTGCTATTGAATAAAAATTATTCCCTAACAATTCCTTTTTCGACAATTAATCTTTTCTCATTTGAAATTTCGTGTTAATTTGAAAAGCCACACGGGTTGATATTAATGGATTTAAAAAACAATGGATTTTATTTTTCCGATAAAGGATCGAATTGGGGGGGAAGGGGTCGACCAACAAAACAATTTTTTAACATTCATAAATTTTGACCACCCTATTGTCCCATATTGCCTCATGCGCCCGATGTGATTCCACAATAATATAATTTTATAAATATAATATAATAGTTTTTAATTGTGACTGCTTTTAAAATGATTATTATATTTTATGATAAATTAGTTATAAATAATTAATAAATAAGGTTATATCGAGTTCAAAAATAGCATTGTTAAGAATGATTCATAAAATTGAGGTAATGGTAGCAGAGATAGTAGGGGATAGTTTCCAGTTGGTGAGAGGAGTAAGGAAAGATTGTCCTCTGAGCCCACTTTTATTTAATATATTAATCGCAGACTTAGAAGAAGAAATTAAGAGAAAAGAACGGAGAGGAAGGATGACGGGCTTAATTACAGTATTGAAGAAATACTTAGATGGGAAAAATTTGAATGCAGTAGAAAAGACAAAGGTAATGAAGTTTAGGAGAGGAGGTCGGAGAAAGAAAGAGTGGAAAGGCGAATGGAAGGGGGTGAAGTTAGAAGAAGTACAATAGTTCAAATATTTAGGATATACCTTGCAAACTGGATATCATAAAGTTCATATAAGAGAAAGGTTAAAAAAAGCGACAGGGGTAATGAAACAGATATGAGGAGTAGGAAAAAGAAGGTTAAGAAAAGTTTGGAGAAGGAGAATGTGGTTATTTGATACGTTTGCATAGCCGGTATTGGGCTATGGATCAGTGATATGGGAATGGAAGGAAGGGGAAGTGATTTAGAGGTTGAAAGGAAGGTATACAAGGTGGGTGCTAGAGTAGACTAGAGGACGTCTGGATATATGGTGAGTGAAGAGGTGTGAAGGAATAAATTAATTACAAGAGTAGGAAAGAGGACATGGAAGTTTGAGGAGAAGCTAAGGGAGGGGAGTTAACGAAAAAGTGTTTGAAGGAGGTAGAAGAGAGGAGAGGGAGGGCGATGGAATTATTGGAATCGGAAGAAGGAAAAAGGAAGTTCTTTAGGGCTAGATATATAGGAGAAGCAACTGGAGAAAACTATGCAGAATTGGAGAAAAGAGACAGGGTAAGAAAGATGGGGGATGATTCAGGAATCAAAATATAATAAATAGTGTAAGATGATAAAGAAGAAGGGATCAAAAGAGTGCGAGAGAGAGAAGATGGATAAGAATAGCAAAATTTAGATTTGGGAAATGAGGTAAGGGAAGGGCTCTATCAGGAACAGAAAGAGAGCAGAAAGTGCTTAATCTGTGAATGGGAAGAGGAAACACTGAATCATGTATGGGGAGGATGTAAGAGAGGAATGGAAGATAAAGAAAGCTGGCAAGAGAATGTAACAAAGACTTTAAGGGAGGATGGATTGGGTGAGGAGTGGATGAAAGAATAGAAGTGGGCTAGAGGAACGAATGAGAAAGAATGAAAGAGTGAATGTGCAGAATGACATTTTTGAGGTAGAAGAGAAGTGAAAGAACAAGGAAACGGAAGCCGTTTAGAAGCTTTGGAATTGGAAGTAATGGTTATGTGATAGTATAAGTTAAAATTAATAATAGAAATATTTTCCTTGATTTTATAAATCATTTTTAGCAATGCTCATTTCCAAACTTCAGATAACTTCAGTACATCCTTAAGATGATCAGTCTGATTAATGCCGACGTCAGCTGTTTCAAGAATCGAGGCCCTGAGCCATATTGCTCCATGCGCTATATTAACCCATGTATTCCATATAATTTAATAATTAATTGATTGAATAATTTAATAATTAAACAATTAAATGATAAATTGTACCTGGTAAAGGACTGGCTAGATCACATTGATGTCCCACTGTACTGTCCATCGCCATGTAGCTATAAGACCCAGCAAAATGCTGATCCAAGCACCATTTGCTTCGAAGAATATTTGTTGGATAAGGTAGTGTAGGATCTCCTGTGAATTGTCGTAGGACTTTTGTTATAGAATCAACAATTTCCTCGTCTGAACATAATTCCATATCTGCTGCTTCTCGACCACTAACCCAACATGAGAGGACATGCTGAGAACTTGGGAGTTCTTCTATGTTTGATATACCTTCAAAATTCAAACCTCACATTAAAATTTCCTTTCGAATCATTTTTTTATCGGGGTTTCATCCTTAAATGTAATTAAATAGAAAATTAGGTTTTACAGGGATCACAGTCCGTCCCCTTTTTTCACCCTTAAAGTATCGGTCAAGTGTCCGTCTATTCATCCGTTCGTTCGTCGTACGTTTTTCCAAGGAGGGGAAGTGAGGGTAAATGATGGGAGGGGTAGTATGGGAAGTGAGGGGAAATTAAGGGACAAGAAGTAGGGGTAGCGTGGGGAAATAAGTGGGGTGTAGGGGAAAATGGAGGAAATAAGTAGAGTGGAGGTAGGGGAAGTGAGAAGAAATAAGGGGTGGGAAAGTATGAGAAATTAAGGGAAGAAAAGTATAAGAAACGAGGGGAGAAAAAGCAGGAGAAATGAGGGGAAATGAGGGTAGGGAAGTAAGAGGAAATTATGAGAGGGAAAGTAAGAGTAGTGCGGGGAGAAGAAGTAGGGGACGTAGGGGAAGTGAGGGGAAATTAGGAAAAAGAATTAGGGGAAGTGAGTGTAAGTGATAAATAGGAATTTTGATTAATTTTTAATAATGATCATTGATATTTTCTCATGAAGGTTTAAAATCAGTGAATTTACATTTGCCAACCAGATTCTGATATCCTAGACATAGTTTCCCCACTCTCTCAATCGTCATAAACAAAGTGATAAATAAAAATGATTTTTGTTGCATTTTAAAGCCTGGAAGCGTTTAGTATCTTGATTTTCTTGTGGAATCATCGAAAATTAATGTCTTATTAAAACTGAACTCTGAAAGAGTACATTTTTACAGTTATAAATAATTATAATAAACAAATTAATTGAATAAGCTCTTTCTGAAACAGAAATTTTTTTTTCTCAGGACAGTCGTTTAACTTACTCTAAAAAATAATACATCAACTGGAATTATTGACACTTAATAAATTTTTGCATTGTGATAAACAATTCTGAGAAAAAAAATCATTAAATAGGCATTTTTTATATGAAGAAAGTGCGTCTTTTTAGCAGGATTGTTTATTTTACCCTTGATAATCATATTTCAAGGGGATATATTGACATTAACAACATTTTTAATCGTTATAAACAATAATCATTAACCTATCAATTAAAGAAGCGCTTCTGAATATAACATTTTTATTAAAGGGAAATCTTTTATTTCACCCTAAAAAATTATATTTCAACGAAATGTATTGACACTTAACAAAATTTATAATTATTTTAAAACATTCTGGTAAAAAAATGCAATCAATTGAATGATACGTTTTTCAATATATAGAATTTTCCTTTTCTTCGTCATTTCTTAGCAAAAATTATTATATTAATTTTGAAAGTGCCGCTTTTATGAATTTGTTTCTAATAATTGTTGCTAACAATTAAAAATGTATTTGAGTGTAATTATATTCCGCTGAAATATTATTTTTGTGTGTAACATAAACGATTCTGCTGAAAAAGTGCATTATCTATATCTAAAAGCGCCTATTTAATGAATTTGTTTATAATTAATAAAAAAATGTTAGTAGGTAACAAATAATACTTGTTCAAGTATATTATTCTTGAGGATAAAACAAACGATTCTGCTAAAAAATCCCTTTTCTGTATTTGATAGCGCCTATTTAATGAATTTGTTCATTATAATTGTTTATAACAATGAAAAATGTTTCTGAGTATCTATATATCCCCTTGAAAAATTATTCTTGAGAATACAATCAACAGTTCTGAAAAAAACGCCTTTTTGTATCTAATAGCGTTTATTTAATGAATTTGTTTATCAGAATTGTCTATAACAATGAAAAATGCTGTTGAGTGTCAATGAATGCCCTTAAATATTATGGTTGAGAGTGAAACAAACGATTCTGCTGCTAAAAAAACGCCTTTTCGGTATCTGAGAGCGTTTATTTAATGAATTTGTTTATCAGAATTGTTTATGACAGTACAAAATATTCTGGAGTGATTAGTATCATTGTATTTCCTTTCAAAAATAATTTTAGGATAAAATAAATGATACTGCTAAAAAAAATCTTTTCTGTGTACAATAGCGTTTATTAAATGAATTTGTTTATCAGAATTGTTTATAACAATGAAAAATGCTGTTGAGTGTCAATGAATGCCCTTAAATATTATGCTTGAGGGTGAAACAAACGATTCTGCTAAAAAAACGCCTTTTCGGTATCTGAGAGCGTTTATTTAATGAATTTGTTTATCAGAATTGTTTATAACAATACAAAATATTTTGGAGTGATTAGTATCATTGTATTTCCTTTCAAAAATAATTTTAGGATAAAATAAATTATAAAAAAAAAAAAAATCTTTTCTGTGTACCATAGCGTTTATTAAATGAATTTTTTTATCAGAATTGTTTATGTCAATGAAAAATTTTGTCACGTGTCAATAAATTCCCTTGAAATATTATGCTTGAGGTTGAAATAAACGATTATGCTAAAAAACGCCTTTTCTGTATCTAATACCGCCTATTTAATGAATTTGTTTATGATAATTGTTTATAACAATGAAAAATGTTTCTGAGTATCTATGTATCTCCTTGAAAAATTATTCTTGAGGATAAAATTGACAGTTCTGCTAAAAAACGCCTTTTTGTATCTAATAGGGTTTATTTAATGAATTTGTTTATCAGAATTGTTTATAACAAAGAAAAATGCTGTTGAGTATCAATAAATGCCTTTAAATATTATGCTTGAGGGTGAAACGAAAGATTCTGCTAAAAAAACGCCTTTTCTGTATCTGAGAGCGTTTATTTAATGAATTTGTTCATCAGAATTGTTTATACCAATAAATAATATTCTGGAGTGATCAGTATCATTGTATTTCCTTTCAAAAATAATTTTAGGATAAAATAAATGATTCTGCTAAAAAAAAAACTTTTCTGTGTCTAATAGCGCTTATTAAATGAATTTGTGTGTCAGAATTGTTTATGTCAATAAAAAATGTTGTCACGTGTCAATAATTCCCCTTGAAATATTATGTTTGAGGGTGAAACTAACGATTATGCTAAAAAACGCCTTTTCTGTATCTAATACCGCCTATTTAATGAATTTGTTTATCACAATTGTTTATAACAATAAAAAATATTGTCAAGTGTCAATATATCTTTGTTGCAGTATTATTTTTGAGGAAGAAATGAACGATTACGTTAAAGAAAAAAATTGTCTATATCCAAAAGCGTTCATTCATTGAATTTGTTTATAATAATTATTTATAACAGTGAAAAATGTAATCTTCCAGTATGTACTTATGATAAGAAATTTATTTTAGATAATTTCTCAATAAAATCGAGATAAAAAATGCTTCAAGGCTTCAAAATACAACCAAAATCCATTTTGTTCGTCAATTTGTTTATAATAATCAAGGAAGTGAACGAACTTTACCCACTGTTCTTAAAACTGTTCATCGAATGTAAATCCACCAATACTACACCTTTTTGAGAAAATATCAATGAATAAGGGAAAGCAGGTAGAACAAATATAAAAAATTATGGTTTTTGGTATTTTGCAATTTGAATAACAAATCTAAGGATGTTGTAGGTGTACCATCAAGTTTAAAATTACTTAATGTCTAATTTGATTTATAAAATTGACAAAAATTTCTCATCCTCCTCCTCCTCATCCATTTAATCAGCTTTAAGTTAGATTTTAAATTGCAACAAATTTTAAAAGAGAAACATAACAAAACCTAACTCTTAACAAATTTACAAAAACTTATTCTATTCCTTGAAAGGTAAAAAAAACAATTTGTCACGTTTTTATTAAATATTATTCAAGAAATTCTTTAATTCATAAAATAACCAACTAAGAATATTTGTACGTATTATGCCTAAATAAAATAATTTCCCTAAAAACGTGACGAATAGAATCGCAAACAACTTTTTAAGGAATAGAATGAGCTTTTGTGAATGAAAATTGAATAAAAATTACGACTTTTGCCTGAAGCGGAAAAAAACACAAATATGCAAATAACTACATTTGAATAAACAATTAAATTTTTTTGTCAATTTTATCAATCAAGTTAAAGATTAAGGCCATGTGATGAGTGGGTCACGTGACCAGATTCCTACCTTACCGGAACTTTTTTTATTTCCTAACTTATTTTCACACGAAGCACCACATCGAGTTGAAAATTTGGGATACTAAATAAGCAGGACTAAGAAATGTGGGTCTCGTCCTCGATTTTTATGATTATGAAAAAAGTTTTTTTTAGTAAATAATTTTTTTTACCTTTTTCATGATTATTAAAATTTAGGACCAGACCCACCTTTCTTAGTGCTTCTTATTTATTATCCCGAATTTTCAACTCCATGTGGCTATTCATGTGAAAATAAGTTAGGAATTAAAAAAGTGCCGGTAAGGTAGGAATCCGGTCACGTGACCCACTCGTCACATGGCCTTAAGTAATTTTCAACTTGACGTTAAACTTAGAACATCTTCAAACAATTTTTTTTTAATCGGCTCGGCATAGATGTGATCCCTGGTTTTGTCAAAAATTTATTTAACACATCTTTACCAGCCTTACCTTTGACCCAATCACATCTCTCAGCCAACTCATCAGCAGACCATGCAAGTCTAATTCCACCTTCATTCCAGACCCAGAAGGGTCTTGCATATTCCAGGAAGATTTTATTAACAAAGCCATATCCAAGTTTGCAAATGGCTTCCACCTTTTCAGCTGGAAGAGCTGGACAAAACAACTTGTCGTGCTGATGTTTCAAAACTCCAAGGGACATTGTATTAATGACATAGTCAGCTGGAAACTCTTCACCATCACAACATTTGACAACTGCCCTAGGACAAGAGTCACTTACAGCTCCCCATCTGATACAGCTTACGGGTTTGCAATATTTGAGAGAACAACTAGGTATATCCCTTATCAAAGGTGCTAAAACTCCTACATATCCAAGTGGCACTCTCACATTTCCTCCAGGGATTTCGATGTAACTGCCATACTGATCAGCTGAAACTAGGGATAGGTCATCTCCAGATCGACATCTGACACAGTTGGTCAAGCCATACATCACACGAGCTGCGTCGTATCTGGAAATTGATCAATTGGGGTAGAGATTTTATTTTAAGTAGAAAACAAAGTCTCATTACTTTCGTTGTCTATCAACATTTTTGAATTGAATTTAATAATAATAATCATCGAATTCATGTATTCATTTATATCCATACCTAAGATTACCCAGAATTGCATTGGATTACTCTGAATTACATTAAATTATGGTGGATTAAACCGACTAAACTAGATTCACGCGAATTTTCAACCAAAAAGGATTACTTTTTAACAAAATTGTTGCATTTTTAATAAAAGAAATTATCTTTTAACCAAATGGTACAATTTTTAAACAAAAACATTAATTTTCAATAGAGAAGATTAAATTTTTACCGAAAAGATGAATATTTTTAACGAATTAAATAACTTTTCAACCAAGTAGTTGAATCTGCACCTAGAAAAGATCAATTTTTATTCAAATAGTTGAATTTTCCAAATTTAAAAAATTTTTTAATTTAAAAAAGTTTTTAATTAAAAAAATTAAATTTTTTCTAAAGAAAACGAGTTTTCAACAAAAGAGTTACATTTTTAACAGAAGAGATGAATTTTAAACTAAAATTATGAATCTTTAACTGGTATAGGTAAATTTTTATTTCACAAATAAATATTCAACTAAAAATCAACGATGTTTCAACAAAATAGTTAAATTTTTAACTAAAATGATGCAATTCTAGCCAAAAAATGAATTTTTAACAAAGTAGTTTAACTTTTAAGCAAGTAGTTGAATTTTCAACTAAGAAGATAAATTTTCTGCTGAAAAAGACCAATTTTTAACAGAATACATGAATTTTTACCTAAAAAATATAAACCATAGAAAATGTAACAATTAAATTCTAAGTTGAAAAAAATTACTTTTCACCAAAAATACCAACGAATTTTCAACCAAAAAGATGAATTTTGAAGTAAGAAGACTAATTTTCTACCAAAAAATGCGAAATTTAAGAAAATACTTGAATTTTCAACCAAATAGAGTAGTATTTTCACCTAAAATAGGTAAATTCACAATAAAAAATGGAATAGTTAAATTTTCAATTGAAAAAATTAATTTTCAACTAAAAAGAGAATTTTCCACAAAACAGTTGAATTTTTTCCCAAAAAAATAGTTTAATTTTTAAACAGAAAGATTACCTTTTAAACAAGAAGATTATTTTCTACCAAACAAGACGAATTTGTAATATAATACATGAATTTTCAATTGAAAAAGAGTAATTTTCAGCCAAATATTATATTTTTCAACAAAAAATAGAAATTTTTAATCTAAAATGGAATACTCACATTTTAAATAAAAACATTATGTTTTAATAAGAAAAAAAATTTGCAGCAAAAAAGTTAAATTTTCAACCAAAGAGATGAATTTTCAACTTGAATGATGAATCTTCAACTGGAAAAATTACATTTTTACTGAAACAATAAATTTTTAACCAAAAAAACAACGATTTTTTCAACAGAATAGGTCAATTTTCCACCAAAAATATTATTTTTTAACTAAAATTATGAATCTCGAACCAAACAATGAGTTTTAATAAATTAATTCAACTTTCAATGAAGTAGTTGAATTTTCAACTAAACGATATGAATTTGAATAAAAAATAGAACAGTTAAACATTCATTGAAAAAAAAAACAATTTTTAACTAAAAAAGACGAATTTTTAACCAAACTGCATGAATTCTCAACCAAATATTGAATTTTCAACTAAAACATATAAATTCAAAATAAAAAATGAAATGGACAAAATTTAAGTTAAAAATATTAATTTTCAACTAACAAACGAATTTTTCACAAAAGAATTAAAGTTATCATCATAATAGTTTTTTTTTCAACTGAAAAGATTAATTTTCCAGCAAGAAGATTAATTTTCTACCAAAATACATGGATTTTTAACCAAATATTTAAATTTTCAACAAAAAAGAAAAACAAATACAAATCATTATAATTTAAACCAGATTCAGAATCTTCCACCAATTTTGTATTGTGTTGAACAGTTCAAATGGGTTTAAATTTCATTTTTTGGTTTAAAAATTCGAAATCTAAAGAAAAAATTGTATCTAAAAAAAAATATTTTTATAATAATTTTAAATAATTAAAATTTTGAATAATGATTAGAATAGTTAAGTTCGTCTTTTCGTAATGAATCAAACAATATAAAAATTAGTCAAAGTAGGCATCGTGCTCACCTACTCCCCATACATTTCTCTCTTTTCCTTCTCCTCTCCTAATTCCCCTCCCCACACTTCCAACTTAGCTTCCCCACACATCAACCTTAGCTTCTCCTCACTTCCCCAACTTCTTTCTCATCTACTTCCCTCCTCACTTTCCAATCTCTCTCACCCCCCCCCCCTTCCCCTACACCCCTACCCACATTTCACCGCATCTTCTAACCCCTTAATTCCCCTTACAACCCCTACCTCCTGTCCCCTTATTTCACCCCACTTCTCCTACTTTCCATCCCCTCCCTCATTTTTTCTCCCCTCACCTCTCGCAGTTCCTCTACCTTTACGTATCTACTTTCCGCCCCCCTCCATTTCTCCTACTTCTTATACCCTCACTTCCTCTACTTCCTCTTTCCTCATTCGTCCCACTTCACATACTTCCCCCTACTTCTTGTTCCATAGTCCCACCTCACTTCCACTACGTTGCGTCGCACATTTCTCCCACGTCCCCACATTTCCACTCCACTTATTTCCTCACTCCTCTTCCCTCATTTTCCCTAATTCCCCTTCTTATCTTCCCCGAATTCCTCCTTAATTTCTCTACTTCTTCTCTCATCGTTGCCCTCACTTTCAAAACTTTCAATCCCAATATTTCCCCTACTGTTCATCTCCTCAGTTTCCATACTTCCTCTCCCCTCATTTCTTCTCACTTCCCCTACTTCCCGACCCCACATATCACCTCACTTTCTCTACACCCTCCATTTCCTCTTACCCCCTGTATTCTTTCTCGATAGTCGCCCCTCACTTCCACTACGTTGCGTCCCACATTTCCCCCACGTCTCCACATTTCCACTCCCCTTATTTCCTCACACCTCTTTCCTCATTTTCCCTACTTCCCCTTCTTATCATCCCTGAATTTTTCCTTAATTTCCCTACTTCTTCTCTCATCATTTCCCCTCCTTTCCATACTTTTAATCCCCATATTCCCCCTACTGCCCATCTCCTCGGTTTCCATACTTACCCTCCCCTCATTTCTTCTCACTTCCTCTACTTCCCAACCCCACATTTCACATCACATTCTCTACACTCTCCATTGCCTCTCCCCTTACCCCTGTAGTTCCCCTTTCCTCAATCCCCTACTTTCCCTCCTTAAATTTTCCGTCCCTGTATTTCTCCTACTTCCCCTACTTTCCTTTATTCAATCCCCTCATTTCTCAGTACTTCCACCACTTTCCCTTCGCTAATTTTTCCTACTCCCCCTTTCTTCATGTACCCTTACTTACCCTAATTCTGCTCCCTTCATTCCCCCTACCGTCATTCCCCTGCCAACACCTACTTACCATCCCCTCATATCTCCCTACTTCCCCTACTATCATTTTTCATCACTTCCCCTCCTTGGAAAAAAGTTCGACGGACGTATGAACACCCGATTGAAACTATATAACACCTATCCTCAATCAAAAAGAAGTTTCATGAAAATGCCTAATGAAACGGTTCACGGCATCTTATTCCAGCTATTTCCTAGATTCACAATCCGATTCGAATGAAATCCTAGCTGATCGTTTTGCGGTTTTATTGAACAGTTACTTTTTTTTTATTATTTTAAAATATTTTCACTTATTTTTGACGACACATTCTAGCAAATAAACGGCCTAGGGAACGCACCTAGGGAGAAAAACAAAAGAATATCCTTTTTAAAACAAAAGAATATCCTTTTTAAAACAAAAAAATATCCTTTTTAAAATAAAAGAATATTCTTTTTGAGTCACTTTTTTCGTCTTACATAAATTTTGTATGTACGCGTAAGTTTTAGTAGTAAAATAACAACAAAAATGAGTTTGAGAAGTGAACTCGATGAAGAAAATCAATCAAAAGTTTGTGCCCCTTGTGGGAAAAAAATTGTTTTCAGCAATCATCAAAGTTTTTGTCAGTTAAACAGTTATTTTCAATTAAACAGTTGAATTTTCAACTAAATAGTAGTATTTTCTACGAAACAATATAATTTTCAGACCGAATACACAAGTTATTGAATAAAAAGTTAATTTGCAACCGAAGAGTTGAATTTTTTA
The DNA here is from genome assembly GCA_932195095.1 of Andricus curvator. Classification (NCBI taxonomy): domain Eukaryota; kingdom Metazoa; phylum Arthropoda; class Insecta; order Hymenoptera; family Cynipidae; genus Andricus; species Andricus curvator. Next base: position 53,341 of record CAKNYM010041655.1, read on the forward strand.
CCGAAAAGGATGACTTTTAAAAAAAATGGGTAAATTTTCAACTAAATAATGAACTTTTCAACCAAATAATGAAATTTTTGACAAAAAAATGATTAATTCTCAAGAAAAAATGAAATATTTGAATTCAGCCAAAAAAGACGAATTCATAATCAAATAGGTACATTTTCAACCAAAAAGAAGAATAATTAATATCATGAATTTTCAATAAAAACAAAATAAATTTGTAACAGAGCAGTTCAACTTTTTATCGAGTAATTAAATTGATATTAAAAAAATATTTAAATATAAAATCATAAACCATTTAATTTAACCAGAATTCGACGAAGCGGTTGAATTTTCAACAAAAAATTATAAACTAACAACAAAACAGTTCGTTTTAAATAAAATATTCCAATTTTTTACCTGATTGTTAGATTTTCAAGTTAAAAAGACGCCATTTCGATAAAATACTAGTTCAATCATCAACCACAAAAAAAAATCAAGAAAGATTTTTCAGTAAAGGAAGAAAAAAATTTCAACCAAATTATTTAATTTTCAAGCGATTAAGACAAATTTTCTACAAAATAGATTAATTATCAGGGCACAAGTATGAGTTTTTAACAAAAAAGGTAATTTTCGAACAAATAGTTGAATTTTGAACCCAAAAAGGCGAATTTTCTGCAAAAAAGAATGATTTAAAAAAAAATGTTTGAATTTTTAACAAAACTATTAAATTTAAATTGTGGAGTTTTTGACCAAATATTTGAATTTTAAACCAAATATTGAAATTGCTATTCAAAAAAGAATAATTCTCAATGAAAAATATTATTCTAGACTTTCCAACAAAGAAGAATGAACTTTTAACCAAAAATAGTTAAATTTTCCTAATGGGTTCTATTAATTTAGTTCGCATTTAATTGGAAAAACGAGAAATAGGGGATAAGAGGGAAATAGGGGAAAGACTAAGAAGCCTGCGATAAAAAATAGGAATTCTGTTAATTTTTAAACTAAACAATAATATGTTAAATAAGCATTCAAGCTTTATTTCATTACTTTTAAACTATTAGATTAGAAAATAATTTTAATTATTATGCAAAAAAATATTTAAAAAAATAATATTATACAAACTGTCGTGGACTATGCTACATTTTAGGGCCTAAACAAATGATAAAATTTACATTTTTAATACTGACGGCTTTTTATTAACATATATTTTATTTTCAAAAACTAATTTCATTAAGCACGATGACCCTCAACAAACTTGAACCTAAAAAAGATATTATAAAAAGCTTTTTGCGAATATTATTCTTACATAGTATGCACAAGTTTTGTGAAAAAAAATCGTAGGAGTGCTTTTTTCAAAATTAAAGATTTTAATTATCAATAAAAAAAATTTTTAATAACAAACTTTTTTTACTCAGGAATTGCTAAAAATTAAAGATAGAATCAAAACTGTTATACAAGTTTTTTTGTAAAATTATAACTGTTGAATCTACAAAGGGTTATATATTCCTTTAGTGCAAAATGTTGTTAAAAAATTATATTACTGGACTTTTCTTTTAGAGAATTTTCTCCTTGGATGATGTTCGGATATTTTTGATATGCAATTTAAAAAATCGTGGGAGCGCTTTTTTTCAAAAAAACATTTTCATTGTTTTTTTTTTTTAATTTCTGAATTTGAAATATAATAGGCTTCTTTTTGCTCAAAACTGAGTGAAATATTTTAATAAAATTCTGTTTCAAATTGAGAACTGTATAATAGGGTGGGTCGAAAATAAATACTTTTGTAATTTGAAATCGCTACAACGCGGAAAAGTAGCGTATGGGGGTCCTAAAAAAGTAAAATTAATTTGGAATCGATCGACATGCAGCTTGGTTAACCGCGCTCGAAGAAAAGGTTTCAAAAATTTCTTCTTTGCAGAGTTTTTAGATTTTATTGAGTTTCAATTTTATCTTACATACCTGGAGGTCAAAAAAATCTTCTCAATTGTTTTCGGATTTTAATCTATCATTTTCTGAGAGATAATTCCTATTTAATTTAACATTGTTTTCGGGATTTTTTTAGCATGTTTGCAAATAGGAGAATTATTTGAGCTACATGAAAACCTTTTAGTGACAAAAATGCATTAGAAAAAAAGGCATGTGTGGGTTTTTTAAACATAGAAATACACTAGAAAAAAAAATCCACAAGACCCAGGAATCGAAATTGGCAATACAGCGAATTAAAAAATTTTTGATTTTGGTATTTTATGAACTTATCTTTATAACTTGTACTTTAATAGTATATTATGCACCTAGGGGGAGAAAAAGTGCCTCTCCTCCTAGGTGCATACGATATTTTTTATAACAAATGAATGATTTCAGACATTTTTCGAAATACAGTCATGATTTCAGTCCATATTAGATTTTGAATAAAGAAGCATGAATTTTATGTTAACTTATTCCAAATTATCAAAAATTCAATAACAAAATTTCCGGATTCAATTGAAAAATGTCTATAAAGTTGCCGAAAGGACCCCGCACCAAATGTACAGAAAAAAGCCTTATGATAAAAAATTCTGAAAAAAATTTTTTCTTGTATTTTCGAACCTGCAAACTAAAAATTCGAAAGAAAAATGTCAGAAAGATGGACAGTTTTTAGACAAACACTTGTTCTAAGTTACGATTTCTACATGTATTTTAATGGAAAAATGCTTATTTTAGCAAAATGTTTTTTTTCCTCAAAAACGCTATGATAGATTTGACTGAAACTTTTATATTTTGACGATCAGGCGTACCGAATCAAAAGATTCATACCCACGAAATTGAAAGATTAACGATTCTTTGGGTATACAGCATGCTTTTGGGGGTGTTTTTGTAC
>CAKNYM010041655.1:76179-101034 GCA_932195095.1 Andricus curvator
AGGGACTGATTTAGAAGTCCCTAGAACCGCTGGCCCGTGCAGTTTCGGAAGGGCCGCCGTGCGCGAGTACTCAGTCGAGTATATTAGGCATTACAATTGGAAACGGTTCAGACGGCCCTTACTGTTTACGTTTCGAGGCACTGATTTCGTAGCAAGGCCCTTGCGAAGCAACCCCCGAAACTGCTCTTATACTGGAGCTCTTGTGCAGACTGTAATTCTAGTCAACCATACTTTTTTTTGCATGCGTATGAGTTTAAAATATATACTGCACAATAAAAACAATGAAAAACAAAAAGAATCATTGTCTGAAGTAATTTTTTTTAAATTTGATCAGACATTAGTACACTATAATTCTAATCAACCATACTTTTTGCATGCGTATGAGTTGAAAATATATTGTACATTAGAAATAATCATTGTCTAAAGACATTTCTTTTTATTCGAGCAGATATAAGTACACAAGAGCTTGAATATAAGAGGGATTGATTTAGAAGTCCCTAGAACCGCTGGCCCGTGCAGATTCGGAAGGGCCGCCGTGCGCGAGTACTCAGTCGAGTATAATAGGCATTACAATTGGAAACGATTCAAACGGCCTTTACTGTTTACGTTTCGACGCACTGATTTCGTAGCAAGGCCAGTGCGAGGCAACCCCCGAAACTGCTCTTATATTGGAGATCTTGTGCAGACTGTAATTCTAGACAACCATACTTTTTTTGCATGCGTATGAGTTGAAAATATATACTGCACGATAAAAACAATGAAAAACAAAAAGAATCATCGTCTGAAGTAATTTTTTTAAAATTTGAGCAGACATCAGTAGGCTGAGGTTATATTTGAATTTCATAACCTCAAAAATCCTACGAAACTATAAGTTTCATGGATTGCATGCAAATCCATATTGCATGTATTGATTTTTTAATTTTGAGGTTAGATACGAATTCTGTAACCTCAAAAGCCTTGTGAAACCGAGTTTCATTCAAATCGCAACATTTGTTTGAAATTATGGTATCTGCCAGTTTTTCCATTACTTTGATTGAAATTATCAAATATGTATCTTGTGATAATTTTGAAATCAAATCGATCACACCTGGCGCCACCTGCAGCCTAACAAAAAAAAAAAAGTTACCAACAGCGAACTTCTTCTTTACCGACAGTGAAAGATAGAAGTGAATCTTCTGCCGTGAAGCGTAAATGCATCGGTCGATATTTATCATTTTCATAAATAAACTTTTTTCTTCCCCCAACTCTGTGCCATGCCACAAACGGTCATTTAATATTTTTGAATATTTTCCGAAAATTTTTCCGCGATATTTTAATTTTAATTTTTAAATATGGGTAAAAAAATATTGATCTCAGGACTGCCTCGATCAGCTGGCATACTCGTTGCATGGCCTTAAATAAATATGGATGGCCATGGCGTGCCTTAAATATCTGGGTCATATATCTCTTAAACTTAACAAAATATTGCAGAACTGTTTGCAGTTTAATATTTAGGAATTTGAAGTCGTGTATGTTACATTCAAATATTTAGTACTTATTCAACTGTTTTCTTCTATTTTATTTGAATAATTTTATAATTTAATGCAGTATTTTATTTTATTTAAGTTATATTTTTTTAACTATGTGATTCAAATTTTAAGATAAGAGAGCCACCATTCATTTAAATTGTACAATTAAAACAAATATTGTAACAAGCTATGAATAAAAAGTTTGTCACATTTTTAAATGTTCAAGCATTTTTTTAAATCAATCTTTTGTCTAGCAAACAATGCAAACAAGTATTATTAAAAAATTTTTCAAATGTACGTGTGATACCTTAAATTTTGTTTTGAAGTACTATAAATCAGTAAAAATATATATGTATATCAGCTGCAGATTGTATTCATTAATACAATCTGTAACTGATATACATATATTATCTTTACAGATTTTTAGTATTTTAAAACAAAATTCAAGGTATTATAATTAATAAGATAAACTACCGGTCAAAAGATTAAGTTCACCTCTTTTTTAATGATTGATTAAGTTCAGTAAATTTTAATTATGTCAGAGCTAAAATGTTTTCTTTCTAAAGAGTTGAATGCTCTCAAAATTCTTTATAAAATAAGCCCAGGATGCAGTCAATTTGTCTATTTTTTAAGTAGATATTGCAAAAATAGTCTAAATTTCTAATGTTGACTTAAATTTTAGGTAATATCCGAAATCATCAATATTTTGTAATGTTATTGGGTTCATTTTAAAGCTATTTTCCGCAGTATCGCAACAGCTCAATAATCACAAGAACTCAAACTTTTAACAAAAGAGTTTAAAGAATTTCAATATTCTTCGTGATAAGAAAAATACTTTTGCAAATGTGTGAATCATATAACCGTGAAGTTTATAAAAAATTGTCCCTCAAAATATATATTTATTTCATTTTTGCTCATAACCTATTGCGATACTGTGGAAAAGTGGCTTTAAAATGAGCCTAAGAACATTACAAACTGTTGATTATTTCGGATATTACATAAAGTTTAAGAAAACATTAGAGATTTATACTATTTTTGCAATATCTACTTAAAAAATGGACAAATTGGCTTTATTCTGAGTTCATTTCATACGGAATTTTGAGAGCATTCAACATTTTAAAGAGAAAAATTTTAGCGCTGTCATAACTAAATTAGGAGAACTTAATCAGTCATCAAAATCGAGGTGAACTAACTCCTAGCCGGTAGTGTGTTATAATTATAAGTAATAATTTATGATATGAATACCTATGTAACAATATCATATTTTGAATTTTTTGTTTTAAATATAGTTTTTATTGTATAACCTCTGGTATAACTGCTTACTAATAAGTGTGAATCATAAGAATAATGATAAAATAAACATTTAATATTCGAGTGGTAAATAAATATGCAGTTAGCAATTTATGTTCGTGGTAACTCCTGTAATTGTAACTCCGGTGGTAACGGATTTTTAAAATTCTCTAACTTCATCAATTACCGACGCGCAACGTCTAAGAAATGCCGAAATCTGCAAAGTAACTCTCGGGACTAGCTCTACCGGCCAAGGGTGCGCTTTTAGCAGCCCCATTTTGACGGAGTCTCTTATTCCATTGCATGAGCAATCTCCCACCTCATCTCTGGTGCTATTCTCGAGACCACTCTAATATTTTAGCATGCTAAAATGGCTGATTTTAGAATGGTTTGCCGAAATCGGTATTCTCGAGTATTATTAGTGTACTAATTCCGATTGGCATGCTAAAATTTTAGACCACTTTGCATGGAGTGGGTCTATACCACTCTAAACGAGAAACGGCATACTAAAAGCAGACGAAAAGTGATGCATAATTGTAAAAGTAACCTCAAAACGAAATACATACGACGTATTGACAAGTGACAGTTGTGAATATGAAACATAAACTAACCTCAAAATCAAATACATAAAAAAAACACGTGTAGAACTGTGGAAATTGAAAAAATATAAATAAACCATCCAGAAGTTAATATGGCATTTCGTGATGTGATGAATGGTAGATTTATAGAAATTTTTGATAAGATTTTGGATAAGAGTGAAAGAGACGGACAGATCTATTTGTCTCTTTTACTCTCTTGAGATTCTGCTTTACGCCGACGTTTTCTGCCAACACGGGACTGCACCTTGATGCTGAAAGGCATGAAGAAGGAAGAGCTCCGCTTCACATGCGCCATAATGATTTTGACTTCTCGGACCTACCTTTTTGCGGCGTCTACGTACGTCAACGTTGAACGTAAACAGTATCACTTACTTCTGTAGTCAGCATTTCATTGGTCAATCCCCCGCTCCCACTCGAAAATTGATATCGGCAACGTCGCATTATAAACGGTACACCATTTTCGTTTAGAGCGGTCAAGAACCAATCTCGAGAATACCGAAATCGCTCGAAACATTTTAGTGCACCAAACAACCGCTCTAAAATTTTAGCATGCTAAAAATATTAGAGTGGTCTCGAGAATAGCACCCCGAGCGAATTGTCGTAAACGCCACATGATACAAAAAGCTATGGTCCCGCCACTTGGGGGTACGAAATACGTTTAAGCCGCGTCTCGTACAGCGACAGCCATATTGGTTACCATGACAACGCAGAGACTCTTTCCTAAGTACGATTGAAATCATTTCGCGTCATGATGTAGCACCGCGTTTCTCAAACTTAGATACTTAAATGTAGATAATAAGAATGTCGTTAATACCTCTTTTAATTCTTGAAGATACATAGTTTGACATTTAATAGAAATTGTGAATTTGAAACTATTTATCCCTAAAGGACACTTGGGGCCACTGAGACCCCATGGGCTTTCCGATTTTTTCCGATTGTCTCCTTTCTTTTTCAAGTATTTTCATTGGATAATTGAATTATCATTGAGGTTTTGGAGATATTTTTTTCTATTTTATATTGTTTCAACATCACTCATGATTTTTCCAGCCAAAAATATCTGGAGGTGTATTTGGAGGTGTGTCCTTTAAGTGTTAATCTATCATTATAATGAAGAAATATATCGAACTGCAAATACGTATAGTTAAAATGCATGAATTAAAAGAAAGTACTTTACTTTTATTAAGAATAATTACATTATTTAAATTTCGCGGGGAGAGGTATCGCTTGAAACGGGAAAGGGTGCTAAATATAAATGATAAAAAAAATCAAAGTAATAGAAAACATATTAATCGCATCAAACAGTGCCTTATTCAGGATTGCTACAATATCCCAATTCCTCAATTCTTCTAGGTATAAAACCAACCATACACCGAGAATAATAATAATGTTATGCAAAATAAGTTATATTTCTAAATATATTTAAAATACTTTTTAGTTGTGTTTTCAAGTCAAAAAGATAAATTATCAACCAAAGAAATGAATTTTCAACTGAAATAATGAATCTTCAACCAAAAATAGTTGAATTTTCAACCCAAAAGATTGATTTTCTACCAAAAAAGACTCATTTTCTCCACAAAATAATTCAATTTTTAACTAAAAGAGATGAATTTACAAACGAAAAGTGAATTTTAAAAAACGAGTTTTCAGCCAAATTAATTAATTTTCAACTGAAGATATAAATTTTCAAGGTCAAATGGAATAGTTATATCTTCAGTTGAAAAAATAATTTTCAACTGAAAAGAAACGAATTTTCAACCAAAGAAATTATTTTTTAATGAAAATGATGAATTTTGAACCAAAAATATGAAATTATTGACCAAATTGTGGGTTTGTCTATCCAAAAGATGAATTTTCTATCAAAAAAAAAAAAACTAATTTTCGACTACTCTTTTTTCAATGAGAAAAATGAATTCTTAACAAAAAATATAACAGTTAAATTTTTTACTAAACCGATAATTTTTGAATGGAAGAGATTACATTTTTATCAAAAAAGGTAAATTTTCCACACAAAATTCAATAGTTAAAGTGAATTTTCAACTAAAATGATGAGTCTTCAACTATAAAAATTTAATTTTTATCCAAATACATGAATTTTAAACTAAAAATATGAATTTTCTACCAAAAATAAAGTAGAATAATTTTCAGTTAGTAAACAAAAGTTTGAACTGAAAACAAAAAGAATTTCCAACCAAAGAAATTCATTTTTAACCAAGAAGGTGAAATTTCAACTAATGAGAGTACTCTTTTACCAACAAAATACGGATTTACAACTAATAGTTCCATTTTCACCGAAAACCGATACATTTTCAATGAAATAGTGTAATTTTCAACCAAGAAGAATTAGATGCTATCAAAAAAGATAAATTTTCGACAAAAAATGGAAGTTACAATTTCCGGTTAAAAAAATTGATTCTAAATAAGAAACATCTCCTTTTCAACCAAATATTTTAATTTTCAAATGAATTTCCAACCAAAAAGATGAATTAGTCACCAAGAAGATTAAATATTTTCCCACAACTTCGAATTTTCAATAAAATACAGGAATTTTAAACCGAATATTTGAATTTTTAACATCAGAAGATAAATTATGAACCATACATGTACAAAATAATTTTCAACAAAATAATTAAATTTTGAACAAAAGAAAGTTTTTTCAACTAAAATGATGAATCATCAACCAAAGAAAAGAATTTTTAACAAAGTAGTTCCACTTCCAACTAAGTAATTGAATTTTCTACCAAAAAAGATGAATTCTAAACGAAAAACGTGATGTTTTATATTTTGACCAAAAAGGATTTTAATTTTATATCAAAGATAGTTGAATTCAACCAGAAAAGAAAAATTTTCAACAAAATAGTTTGAATCCTCAAGCAAAACAGATTAATTTTTAACCAAATAGTTGCGATTTTTAACCATGATGATAAAATTAATTTCAAATTCAATTTGTCGAAAATTCCCTAACTCGTAGGTTAGTCAGGTTAGTCAGGTTACCTGACCTGTAGCAACTCTGTAATTTAAAAAAGGTATATGTTTTGTTCACTCTAGAATGTTTTTGACAAAATACATGTATTAATTATGATATATATTTGTTTAAACAATAAGTGCTTAATATTCTCGAGAGCATTTGCTCAACATAAATTCTTTTTTGCCACACCATTAAATAAATCATGAAAGTCATACAAAATGTTAATTATAAAAGTATATTTAGTATTGTATTCTTCATATTTTGACTGTGTTTGCTATTATAATATTATACAAAAAGTACATTCAATGATAAAAATTATAGTGAAACTTGCAACACTTTCTGCGAAAAGCATTTTTAATAGTAATTAATACGAATCATTATAATTATTAATTTTAAATTACAATAATTGTAATTGATTTATGTATCATAATTAATTATTGTATTTGTAATTAATAATTATTGAGATATTTAGTATTGTATTCTTCATATTTTTACTATGTTTGCTATTACAATAATTATACAACAATTATAATGATGATTACAATAATTATAATTGGTTTATTTGCCGTAATTAATTCTTCTATTTGTAATTAATAATTATCAATTCATTATTTCATTTATAACTATCCAGTATTAATTGATTATTTTGTTTGTTATTATTAATTAATTAATAATTATTCATTATTCATTAGAATTTGTAATAATATAGATAATAAAACCCTTACTTTAGCCGACTGTGCACAACTAGTACAAATTATTCATAATGATTCCTGTAATAAAAAGTACAATACGAGAAAATTTTTAAACTCTCTTTATTCTTTCCAAAATCGATAGTGTGAATAGTATGGGATTATAATTCTTCAAATCTGTTGCAAAGAAGCACTTCAAATTTTTTAATAGTACGCTCTTTTACATTTTATACTGTTTATAAATATGAGTCATATGTTCCTGATTTTTATTTTAGCTTTATAGGATTATTTATAAGACTGTTTTCGACTTTTTTCTGCAATTAACACATGCAGCGTTGAGCCTGCTTTAAACTTCCCGCTTGACGTCCTTTTAAAAATGGAGGTCTCTGTACGAATTCCTACGGGCCATTTGATTGGTTCACTTTTTTTTAGATGCGCGTGGCGAGACCATAGCTTTTTGGATCATGTGGCTAGACCATGGGTTTGTTCATGATTTCTTGGATCATGCATTCTACTTAAAAATTGTAAACAATATTCTATCAGTAAACTGTTCGACAAGATAAATAATCTGTATATCCAACTCGAAGAATTTTCCATACATAACATGAATATCTTACCCAAAAAAAGGTATCTCATATTATTGGTTTTATATCCTCATCGTTCATTATAGAAAGTGTGGTAAAGTATGGCAACCCTATGATAAAAGGCTCATTTCGCGCATCAATTGATACCTGAAATTTGACACCGGATTTTTGTAGTGTTAGCATGTAGAACGAAAACCGATATGCTAGCGTCAGACTCGTAGGTCCCATGGTGTGTGTAAACAATCGTTAAAGATAGCTAAAAACAGGTTTTTTGTTTATAGCAACGAACCTATTTGACAGAAAAAAAGTTTGGTTAAAAAATAAAGGGTTTCACAAAAATCTACAAAATGACGGGTCGTTTTTCAAGATTCGTTCATTTTTTTGCTTGGAAAGAAAATGATAGCCCCCGAAACTGCCTTTTTTAAATATGCGATTATTTTTGTAATAATCAAGCAAGGGATCGTTCATAAACTACGTTACGCGTTTTTCTTTTGTTTATATCGTTGTATCCTTTTCAACTTCACGGAAATGATATTCTCATCTTTATTTAAACAAAAGAAAAACGCGTAACGTAGTTTATGAACGATCCCCAACGAGTTTCAAACTTTCAGAAAATATGCCTCTTGCCACTCTTAAAAAGTATGTAAAACTCAGCCAAAAATAATTATTAGTTTTCATGAAAACTTATTTGGTATTAAAAAATTGACTTTTTTTCAACGTAATTTCTACACGTTTGGCCGATAGCATATCAACTGAATTCTCACGTTCAAATTGAAAAAAGTTTAAATATCTCCGCAAACATTTGAAGAACTAAGATGTTTTTTTTTAATTTGGGCTAGCTTTCTGTGCGGGCTACAAATCTGTTGAGGAATTCTCAAAAAAATTATATCGACTGTCTGTCATGTACAACTATTTTATTTATCTTTAGTTTTGTCAACAATTGATTGTTGATTGGTTTGACTGTAAAATGTACCTTATTTTTTACAACATCTACATTTGAAAAGTTACGCTAACGATAAAAATTTGGAAATTTAAAAAAAATTTCGTCTATTAACCAAACAAAATGTATGTTTCGTTTAATCTTAAAAAATGAAGTTATTATGTAGAAAAAAGTGATGAAGATGTTTCTTTCATACTATTTCATCTATTTCATTAACACTAAATTACTATTAACATTACAAATATTACAAGTATTAAAATCGTAGTGGCTAGCCTGCCAGCGCTGGCAACAAACAACCTTGCCAGCGCCGGCAAGGTTGCTCGTTGCCGGCTGTTTTTTTTTCCCCCGGGTGTGAAGTTCCGAAAAGCGTTTAGTGATGTAATTTTCATTCACTGATCACGAATATGGCCATGTAATTGCAAAAAAAAGCAATTTTCAAGGTCAACACTTTAAAAAACCACGTTTTCAAAAAGAAAAATGTTTTGTTTACAACATTTTTTAAAACCTCGTGTACCGGTAAAAAGCATATTTAGAGAATACGGAAGGTACTGCTACGCATTTTAGAGTAAAGCCATGTAATTTAAGAGTTATTTTGTTAGTGTTTGGCTTTTGACGCTTCGGATGGAAAGTTCTATGTATATATCACACTTTATCGTCGATTTGTGACTCAAGAATTACGATTAACGACTCGTGGAGGCGGCAAGGCACCCCCGTGACTGGTCACAGAAATAACGTTGGTTAAACCCCTACACATTTCCAACATCTCGTGGTGGGCGGGAAGGCCCCCCTGTGACTGATCACAGAAATAATGTTGGTCAAATCCCTACCCTTTTTCATGTGCTTGACGTTCTGAACGTTCAAATGAACGACATTTTTTACTGATGACTTTGTAAACCAGAAAAAGTCCTAAAATGTTTGTTCATTTATATTGGAAATAATTTATTATTGAAACAGAATTATAAAGAATATTTTAAATTGCAGTTGGAACAATATTTATGTGTAGAATAGAAATGAGGAAAAATATTTCGTTCATTTGAACGTTCGGAACTTCAGGTACATCCCTTTTTCAACGTCTCGTGGAGGCAGGAAGGCACCCCTGTGACTGGTCACAGAAATAATGTTGGTCAACTTTCTCTCCCCTTTCCAACGTCTCGTGGGGGGCGGGAATGCACCCGTGTGACTGGTCACAGAAATAATGTTGGTCAAATCCCTACCCTTTTTGAACGTCTCGTGGAGGCGAGAAGGCACCCCTGTGGCTGGTCACGCAAATAAAGTTTTGTATTTAATATACACAATTTTTTAAATTTAAGGGCATGCTCTTCGGTGATCACGTGACCAAACCAGTCCTTGGTTATGAAATTTTTTTTTGTGTTCACCATGTCCAAACGCAATGATATATCGCTCTCAAAATTTGGAATATAGGAAATGAAACAATAAATTGCGTTTGTATATTTAGTTTCAGTAATAATTTTGAAAAAAATGTTTCATGTAAAAAATAATGTGTAAAATTTCATAACCCAGCTTGGTCATGTGATCTCTACCTTACCGACGTTGAAAGCTTCTTTTTTTCTCCGTCAGAAATTGCTACAAATGCTCCAAAAATAATGACAGGTTACGTGTGTGCAGATACTTATTTTTTGATTTGCAAAAAATGTGCAAATGTTATTGTTTATATTGATTTTTTAAAATGTTTAGACATACGCGAATCAAAAAATCTGAAATGCATCAAACCAAACATTACCTGCAAAGTGCTCGACTCGAGTGGTAATATCCTATTTTATTAATTTATAAATAAAATTTCTTTGAAATTATAAACATATTGATGTATAGAAACGTTCTTTAGTGCTTTGTATTTAATCGTTCAAATTCTAAATACGATATCTCAATCCGTGTGGACGTAGTGAGCACCAAAAAAAAATGAAAATAATATTACACATTTATTTTTTACATGAATAATTTTTTTCAAAATTATTACTCAAACTAAATATACAAACGCAATTTATTGTCCCATTTCCTATATTCCAAATTTTGAGAGCGATATATCATTGCGTTTGGACATGGTGAACACCAAAAAAAATTTCATAACCAAGGACTGGTTTGGTCACGTGATCACCGAAGAGCATGCCCTCAAATGAAATATCTTTTTCGCGAGCGGCCCTGTTGGGTTCTTGACGTGTGCATCGTTTCGTCTCGCTCTATACTTGCCATAACTTATTTATTAGGCAATTTTGTACTTTGTATTGTATCTCAGTGATTGTATTTGTATTCGGAGTACAGTGTATATGTTGCATTTGGTGATTTTTGGACTCTTTGGTGCTTAAAAGTCTGTTTTTCAGTTTCGGAGGTCGAAAGCTCTTGCGTAGTTAATACGTATAACTATGGGTGCTTATCCCGAGTGCAATAAGACAATATCCAGAGGATCGCAGGGTGCTGTTTCCTGCATTAAGTCTGGTGTATTCAGCCACTTAGCCTGCGTCAAGGTCGGATATTCAAAAACAGCATTTCAGGATATGAAAAAGGGATTAATCGATTTTATTTGCGTGAACTGCAAATTACCGAATAGTAGCGACACCTTTTCAGGTTTGGATCACAGCTCCTTGCTAAGTGGAGGTATCGACCCTGCCAGTGAGTATCAGGTAGCTAACCCCTCACCTACAACAGATTCTCTCGTCCCTGTCGCCTGAATACATCGAGGCTATACACAGTGCGGTCTTACAAGCTCAGAGGGAAGCGGCCGTGCAGGCGCAGGAACAGATTAGAAATCTTTTCAAGGAATTCGAAACTAAGCAGCATGAGTGGATTACTAATATCAACACTATGGTTCCGGAAAGCAAGATAGATATTTCAGAGAATTCTCGCAGAATCAATCTGCTTGAAAGTTCTACTGTTAGCAATGCGGATTAGGTCACACAGATAAAGACGGACGCAAGTTCGTTGAAATTGAAGGTCGCCTCGCTTGAAGCTTTCCTCAATTACCAAGAGCTAGCTGCGCTTCAAACTACCCTTGAGATTCACGAGTTGCCTATGAAGCCGAATGAGGATCTTCCATCAGTCCTGGAATCGGTTGCCAAGGCTCTTGATGCTCCCTTCGCTAAAGATGACCTTGCGAATGTTTATCGCATTCGTAAATCCCCAACATCAAATCCACTGCTCGCACCCATCATCGTTGTCAAGTTCGGCAGACAGTTGGTAAGGGATAAAATAATCGATCAAAGGAAAAAAGTACTAGACTTCTCTACGACCAATCTGGACTGGCCAGATAATGAGAAAAGTATCATTTTTATCCGTGAGGCTTTGACGCCCTATAATCGAAGGATCTACGCTTCTGCATTGAATTTAAGGAGACAAAAGAAGATAAAATATCTTTGGATTGCAGGAGGAAAGATCTTTTATCGAAAGGATGATGCCACGCCTAGGATTCAGCTGTCACTGCAACACGTAGAATTATTCCAATAGCAATTAGGCTTTCTACGATATGGTTACACACACAATGGTGTGATAATATTATTGTTTGGCTATTTGTTGCCCGTTGATAAATATATCTAATATTTTTCAGTTTTTTATACCATGTACATGTGTATCTTAAGATAGCAAACATGATCTCATATTTCAGCTAGTAGTTTTAAGTCTTGATTTTGGTTTTTCTGAAAGTAATTGTATGCTATTAGGCATAATTGTGTACTTTGAATACCTTAAATGTTTTAATTTCATCTCAGTATTCACAGCTCTCCGGATAACCGAATATCGATTCACTAAATCATGTCCACTTTTGTTGAGAATTTGTCTATAGATCTACGCCACTGTTTTTGACATTGTTTATTATCCCTATAGTATCCTTTTTACTTGTATTCATTACCGATTTTCTAATTTGAATTGTACTCACTTATAGCGAATTCGGTTATCCTGCACTGATCCACTCCAGAGCACTCCGACCTGCTCCGAAGTGGGTCGAAGGGAGAAGGAAGAACGTGAGAAGAAGTAAGAAGGAGCAGGTCGGAGTGCTCTGGCGTGCACCAGTGCAGGATAACCGAATTCGCTATTAGATTGGGATGTGGTCATAACGGTTTTTTGTCTCAGTCAATTTTTACGTGTGCTGCGTGAGCTTCCCATTTTTTAATTGTTTTTCTGTAAAATGTTTCTCTTAATATATCCGTGGATACCTTAAGCATTTGTCATGTGAACGCCCAGTCTCTCTTGGCACCATTTCTAGAATTCAAGCATTTCTTCAGTACATGTTCCTACCATATAATAGCTGTTTCTAAGTCCTGGTTAACTCCAGATATACTCTCTAGCCTCGTTGCAATTGACAACTATTCGTTCTTTCGAAGAGACAGGGACGAGAGAAGGGGTGGTGGAGTTTGTCTTTTTCTGCATGATAGTCTGAATGGAACTGTGGTTTGTGTGAGTTCAGTAGCTACTTACCCCACGACCGAATTTCTCTTTCTTGAAGTTAAGTCAACTTCTGATAGTTTTTTAGTGGGAGTAGTTTATAAACCACCCAATGCCTCTTATGGCACAGAGCTTGAATCGGTAATTTTTTCATTTATTCCTAACTTTAATAATATTATCCTTACTGGAGATTTTAACATTAACTTAAATCTCACTTCCAATCATTCTAAATATCTAACATCTTTGGCACACTCTTCTGGACTTTCGATTGTACCTCGCGATTCTACTCACCATACTGATCGTTCCAGTACTCGTATTGACTTAATGATTGTAGACGATATTGATAAGGTTGTCTCCTACGAACAAAATGCCGTCTCTTTTCTCTCTGACCACTACTTGATTAACATTGTCTTGAAATTTTCTTATAATCTAAATTCAAAACCAACCCAAAGACTGGTACGGAATCTCTCTAAAATTGATGAACATACATTCCTCGAACATCTAATGACGTATGATTGGGAAAAAATATTACTAGATACAAATATAAATAATAAAATCGTAGCTCTGACTAATTACCTAGTCTCAGCATATAACAAATGTTATCCGCAACACGTTCCTAAAAACTTCAATAAAGCTGTCCCCTTGATCACATCTGAAATTAAAAATCTGATGAGGGAACGTGATGCCAAGCGCCCACTTGCAAAAAGAACAAAAAGCAGTATAATACTAGCTCAATATCGTAAACTCAGGAAACTAGTTCAAGCTAAGATTAGAGATGCATTCAATCAATACAGTTATAACGAGATTGCACATAGAGACAAAAAAGAGGACATTTGGCATCTCCTTAGACGTGTGCACCTAATCCCACCCAAGCACGAATCTATAAATAGTAATTTTCCGCCTGATGACCTTTTGAAGACTTTTTTTACATTCCCAGTTCCAGACTTATCATCATCTTCCACTACTCCTCTCAATTCAACATTTAATCAGTCTGACTTCGTTTTCGATGACATCACACCTGAAATGCTTTGGAAAAAATACTTGAAATCAAATCAAATGCCATTGGAACTGATGGAATATCAATCAGAATGATCAAACTCGCCCTTCCAATTATCTTTCCTATTCTATTGCATATTTATAATACTTCCCTTTAGGTCGGTATCTTCCCAGATATCTGGAAAAAGGCTGTTATATGCCCAATTCCCAAAATTTCTAAACCTACTTCCCCGAAAGACTTCCGGCCAATTTCTATTTTATGTACACTGTCGAAACCACTTGAAAAAATGGTTCATCTGCAACTTTCCAAGTTTCTCGAAATATCTGAGGCCATTGACCCGATGCAATCAGGTTTTCGGGCAAAACAGCACTCTTACTGCTTCCATTAAAGTAACAATGGATCTCAAATTAGCAATGGATAATAGGGAGATCACGTTTGTTGTTCTGTTTGATTTTTCGAAGGCTTTTGATATGGTCAACCATAAGTTACTCCTACAAAATTGAAAATCTTTTAACGTGTCAAACTCTGTCATCAAATGGTTTAAATCCTATTTTAACAATCGGTCTCACAGAATGATTAATAGTAGTGGAGAGCTTTCTGAATGGTGGGAGGTCAAGAGTGGGGTTTTTCAGGGCTCCATTCTGGCACCACTCCTCTTCAATTTGTTCACTTCTGACCTTGGAAGTGAAGTTCAACATTGTAGATACCACAAATATGCTGACGATTTCAAAATTTACTAATCGGGACCAATTTCTTGACTAAGTATATTACTTGTTCTAGTCCAAGAGGATATCGATCGCATTATCCTCTGTACCTGGAAGAATGGACTTACTCTTAATCCGGGCAAAACTCAGACAATTGTTTTTGGACCTACTTCATCACCGTCGCTTGAAACACTGGCATCATTTCCAACCCTTCGTATCGAGAATCTTACTATCCCTTTTTCGGAAGTGGTTAAAGATCTGGGATATTTCCATAACCGCACCTTGTCCTGGAAGGAACAGGTACAGAGTATCTCAAGGAAAACATACATAATTCTAAAACAACTATATAGGAATAAGGACTCTTTACCAACCTCCACTCGGATACTTTTGGTTAAGAGTCTAATCTTGCCCCATTTTGACAACGGTTGCTTAGTATATGATGATTTGACCGACGATTTAAATTTAAAGCTTGAGCGCGCGTTAAGTGCCTGTGTCCGTTTTATCTACAATTGGCCCAAATACGAATACATAATTTCATACGGACTTAAGGCTGGTCTGCTTAATGTGGTCAAGAGAAGACAATTCTTTATGGGTAATTTGCTCTATACTCTTTTTCAGAACAAAGATCCTGAGTATCTATTCAACCTATTTCAATTTGTAGATAGAGACCTTCCAGCATAGTCTAAGCTTCGTAAAAGACATAAAATCCTTAAGATTCCTTTTCACAGAACGTGTCAGCTTCAAAGATCACTTATAGTAAGGGTTGCTCGGTTATGGAATAAAGTACCGTCCGATATTAGAAATGCACCTTCCCTGTATCATTTCAAGAATCTGTTTTTAAAAGATTGCTACAATACTCCTAACCAAACTCTTGATATTACTCACTGGTAAACTCTCATATTTAGTTCTTGAACATTTCATCTCCGAATTTCCTTCTGTTTTCATTAACTTTTGTAAATTTTTACTTCTTTTAAACACAGTTTTTCCCTCTTTATTTCTACCTTGACATGCACAAGAGCTACTAATTAATCACTCAATGTTAATTACTACGCATTAATCTCATACCTAATTTGATACGTATTCTGAGGTCGACTTTATTTATTTTATTTAGTTTATAGATTATATTATAAGGTGAATCAAGTATTCTGCCGATCAGTGCTTGCACAAATTTGTAGTGACTTTGTATTATCCAGTTCCTTAGAGGGCTATTTAGCCCTATTCTTGAATAAATACAAATATAAATTATTTGCCTAGACGATCCCAACTTCAGTGGGTTGACCTACTGTGCAGAACGTTGCGCGGTGCGTTTATTGGCTGCAGGCCACGCGTGATTCAAAATTAATATTGTTTTAGACTGACGTCAACTAGCAATATGGCCGATACCGAGGGTCAAACAATAACACCTAGACACATGGGACGAAGCTTCATTTTAAAAATATTTTCGTAAAAAATAATTTCTTACCATAAGCGTTTCCTGATATTTTTTTATTTTTCAAAATCTTCAATCAAAGAAGAAAATCGTCAGTTATGTTTAGCGAAGTTCCTTTTCACATGATTTTTATCAGTTTTGTGCTTGCAAATTATATTTTCAGGTATTTGCATGACTATATACGTAATACTCTTTTATGTCGTATTTCTCTTTTCGTGAAAAGCAGCCGGAAAACAGTTTCCTTGCCGACGCCGGCAAGGTGGCAGTTTACGTTTTTTAGTGTCATTCCAATCATTCCAACCGTTCCTCTATCAACAAGGTTTCAATACCTGAGATGCATTAATTGGACCTTTACCTGTGATTTTTCTCTTTGCAAGAGAAGATAAAAAGATCTTTAATTTGGTAGGTCGCACATTGAAATTGTTTCATTTGTTCCCTTATAAAGTAATAAAAACCGTCAAAAATGGCCGTTATGCAAAATCTAGTTATTTTTGCAAAAAGTTTATGCACATCCATTAAAGTCCCTGAAAATGTGTGTTTTGCTAAGCTGATAGTATATGTAAAATTTGAGCTCAAAATAATAAATAGTTTTTGAGAAAAGCTATTTGTTTATAAAAAAGGTACCGTTGTTTCGGGTGGGCTAACTTTTTTTAAGGCGGTCGCAAAGCCATAAAAGTGGACAAATTTCAATCCTGGAGAGTTATAGTGTCATGTACGCTTAGCAGCTAATTGATCTTAGAGTATTAAGTACGTTAAAAATGACTGCAAAAGAATAGTACGTTTTTGTCTCGTAAACAAATGGAATAACTTCTGTAATTTTCATCCTAAACAATCGCGGTAACAGCCACTCGAACCTTACAATGTGTTCATGATTTTAAGATGAAAATATTTCCTGTATGTTAATTGGGCGGGGAGTTAATTTTTTTTTGTTATAACAATTATTGCACTCGTAATTTTCAAGATACACAGCTAAAATTGGTAAATAGTAATAACTGCATACTAATTATACTAATTGTAATATAATTGTCAGAAAAATCAGTTGCGAAAATACTGTTTAGAATAGCGGTTTATTTAAGACCAAGGTCGGTCGCAGTGTATGGCGGCGGAGTGGGGGAAGCTGCTTTCGCCTGGTAGACGCTGGCGCTGAAATTGAATTCGTGCGTTCAAAATGTAACAATTGGAAACATCTCATGAAAGAATGGATACATCGAGATGTTTTTTTTTTTTAATTTGAGCTAACTTTTTGCGCTGATTACAAATTTTGCATTGAAAGCTCAGCAAAAGCACGTCTTATGCATAAAAGGTAATTGTACTTCTTAATATTTTCACAAATTGTACAATTGCTGATATAATTCTTCGATGTAATGTAAGCAGCATTTCATTATTTTTAAGCTTAATCAATAATGTTAAAAAAATGTGTACTGAATGCAACATTTTGATTTGCCCCGCATCAAGTTGAAGATTTCTATTGAAATACAAGATATACTAGCACAGGTGGAATGTGGAATGGTCACAGGTATGTACTTCTTTTGTATTTACATTATCTACGTATTGTTTCTCGGAAGGTGCACATAGCTGCTGGATGATTCATGCAGGTCACTTTGTCAGTTTCGGCTAAGGACCAACACTTTGTACATCCTGTAATTTCTTAAGCAAAAAGTTAAAGGAGGCGAATTGTTGCAATATTTCTAGTTTGTGATACAATTCTGCAGTTAATGTGCGATTTCTTGTGATAAGTGTAGTGTGTGAAGTCGTACCCAACTGATTTTCTCTTGATCCTTAATTTCTCAATTTTTCCACACAACGTTATGTCCCAAGTTTATTGAAAAGAAATGTTGCATTCAGTACACATCTTTGTAACATTATTGAATAAACTTAAAAATAATGAAATGCTGCTTACATTACATCGAAGAATTATATCAGCAATTGTACAATTTGTGAAAATATTAAAAAGTACAATTACCTTTTAAGCATAAGACGTGCTTTTGCTGAGCTTTCAATGCAAAATTTGTAATCAGCGCAAAAAGTTAGCTGAAGTTTAAAAAAAAAAACATCTCGATATGTCCATTCTTTCATGAGATGTTTCCAATTGTTACATTTGTGACCGCCTTAAAAAAAGTTAGCCCCACCGAAACAACGGTACCTTTTTTATAAACAAATAGCTTTTCTCAAAAACTATTTATTATTTTGAGCTCAAATTTTACATATACTATCAGCTTAGCAAAACACACATTTTCAGGGACTTTAATGGATGTGCATAAACTTTTTGCAAAATTAACTAGATTTTGCGAAACGGCCATTTTTGCCGGTTTTTATTACTTTGTGAGGGAAAAAATTAAACAATTTCAATGTGCGACCTACCAAATTAAAGATCTTTTTAAGACCTTCAATTTATAATTAAACTTTTTTTCGCAAATCAATACCTTGATCGCGATCTCCCAAAAACATGATTTCGCCAACTTTGAACATTGCGCAATTCCTTATGAAAACATGTTTTTTCCTGCAAACATACAAGCCTTCATCCCAGGCATCAACACTACATGATGGCATACATCGTTTTCATTCTAAAATTTTGTGGTGAAAAGGCACCTTTTTGATCTTTGTTCCCTGGATTATACAGCTGAGTATAGATTCGTGGTGGTGGAAACGGGACATGTGGCTTCGGAGTAAATAAAGCCGAATTTCCTCTCACTGAAGAGGCCTGTTTTAGAGGATTCGGACATTCAGCCGACTGCCGGCGTTCAGAAGAATTTGGGACGAAATCTATACCTGGCCTTGTTTATTTAGGCATTCAGAAGAATACTCAGCTATTCTTTTGTAAGCCTGACACGTTTTAGGCTTTTACCGGAAACCAACCATAGAGTATTAAAACACATTAAATGGCTATTTAACTTTTTTTTTTAAGTTTCATGGTCATCTAATTAATGAAATGTACTTTTACAATATAATAAGAATAATGATTTTATGTCATATATTTAAAAAGTCTTTTTATTTAAGTTCATGTTTTAACAGGATTCGAAGGTAAACATTTATTTATTTTTTAATTTGCCTTATTATAATTATATAACATTAATAATGGCAAATAATAAAGAAAAAAGTAATTAAATCAATAATCATTTGATTGAAAATCTTTATATTAATTACGTAATTAAATGATAAATTTATAATTAATGTAAATAATAATTTTAAGTATAATACTTATTGTTGCGTAATTATATCCACTTGGATTTGCTTTATGTATCATTATTTACTAAATCTTGAATACTTCATGGATTATTATTGTTTACTATTATGTATTTTGATTTAGCAGTAAAATTTCTTGTCATTCAATATAATTTAGATGTTATTCATACCAATCAAATTCTGAACTTATTGACCATTTATAAATAACATCAGTCTGCCATCAATCTTGAAGCGAACAGTATAAGCGAGCGAAAACGTAAAAATTATGGGTGAGTGTATTGTGAAAAAAATTGAGTTTGATGAAAAATTAAAAAAATGCTATAATGAACAAAAAAGGACAAACCGGGATACGGCTATTTTACGTTGTAATATTCACTGAATTCTACAAAAATGCGATCAGAGTTCAAATGATGCATGCTAAATGGTTAATGCAGCCATTAACTTCTTTCCGTGACCGAATTGCAACATAAAAATAAAATGTTTATCTTCGAAACCTGCGAAAACATGAACTTAAATTAAAAGACGTTTTAAATATATGGCATAAAAGCATTATTCTTATTATTTTGTAAGTAAATTCATCATTTAATTATTTAATTAAAATTAAGTTTTTTTAGTTAATTGATTATTTAATTAATTACGGTTCTCTTTATTATTTGTCATTGGTAATATTATATAATTATAATAAGGCAAATTGAAAAATAAATAAATGTTGACCTTCGAATCCTGTGAAAACATAAACTTAGGGGCCGTTCAAAAAATACGTGACGCTTTTTTTTCGGGGAGGGGGTCACCTCAAGCGCTACACTTATGTTAAATTTACATACACATACTATAGACAAAGCATCACATAAGGAGGGGGGGGGGTCAAATTATCAGAAAAAAGTTTTACGTATTTTTTGAACGGCCCCTTAAATTAAAAGACTTTTTAAATATATGACATAAAATCATTATTCTTATTATTTTGTAAAAGTATATTTCATTATATGAACATGAAAGTATAAAAAAATGTTAAATAGCCACTTAATGTGTTTTAATACTCTATGGTTGGTTTCCTGTAAAAGCCTAAAACGTGTCAGGCTTTCAGAAGAATAGCTGAGCATTCTTCTGAATGCCTGAATAAACCAGGCACTTGGACGCCAGGTACAGATTTCGTCCCAAATTCTTCTGAACGCCGGCAGTCGGCGGAATGCCTGAATCCTCTAAAAAACTACGACATATAAGAAGATAGTAAGAATATCATCCGCTTCAAGGAGTTTTGTGACAGCCTCATAAGATCTGAGGAGGAATGTCCATCAATCACTGCCGAAGAGGTGAAAAAACACTTAGGGGTACGAAGAACTTTTCCGCTGCAGGACCAGATGGTATTAAGAATTTCTGGTGGAAGAAGTTTACTTCTATACACCAACATCTGGCCCGCATATTCACCTCATATTTAGAGTCGGAAACGCCCATTCCATAGTGGCTGGTGTTACGACGCACTATACTCCTACCGAAAAAAGGCAACTTGTCCAACCCAGAGAATTACAGGCCAATAACTTGTTTGAACACACTGTATAAGATCTTCACAGCTGTGCTAAACAAGTGGATTATTCGAAGAATTGAGCCTGTGCGGAAAGAGGTGTACGAACAACGTGGCTCGAAAACAGGTGTAGCAGGCTGCCGAGAGAACCCTCTAATTGACAGGTGCGTCTGTAAAGACGCAGCAGCCCATCAGCGCGTCCTGTTAATGGCCTGGATTGACTTTCGGAATCTGTCTGTTGGAAAGCTTGAAGGTTCATCCACAAATAGTGAGATTCATAGAGAGATTGGAACCCCTTTGGAAAACTAGATTTGTTATCTCATCTGGAAATTATCGTGTGACAACGAGCAATGTCATCTTTCAGAGGGGCGTCTTTCAGGGCGATACCATGAGCTCTATGCTTTCTTGCATCACACTTCTGCCTCTATATCTCGCACTACGAAATTCTCTTGGGTAATTCTGTGGCGACACTAATCATCGCGATCATAAGGTCACTCATGCATTTTATATGTATGACCTGAAGATCTATGCTTCTGGTAAAAGCAAACTTCAAAATGCTTTAAATGTCGCCAAGGAGTACATGCGAGAGATTGGTATGGACTTTGGATTGGACAAGTGTGCCAAGATTCATCGGAAGAAAGGAAAGATTGTTGGCGTTCCCAAGGACCCTGAGCTTGGTGATATAGGTGTCATTAGATATCTTGACACTGGAGAGACCTATACATACCTGGGCTTTTCTCAAAGCCGCATTCAGGACGTAACATCAGTGAAGGAGTCTCTCCGAAGCTGATACAAGCATCCTATTCGACAGATTTGGTATTCAAATCTGTCGGCGTTGAACAAGGTATCTGCGACTAACATGTTTAATGTCCCGGTTTCACTCTACTCGTTTGGGGTGGTTCAGTGGACGAAGAACGAGCTTACGGCCCTTGACATCGCCACACGTAAGAGCATGCATATGCATAAGAGCTTGCATATCAATTCGTCTGTTCCGCGATTGTACATCTCACGCCGTCAAGGCGGACGCGGACTTATGAATCTCCAATGTCTTCATAACCGAATTGCTCTAAGTACATCTTGCGTCGTTTCAAATGGCAGATATCCTCTCCTAAAAATGGTCCGGAAACACGAGATGACTGGCAAAGGAGCGTTCCTGTACAAAGCCGTGGAGCAGGCGGCCGAGAACCTTGGTCTGAATTGTAACATCATAAGTGAGGAAACTGCATTACTCCATCTAGATGCATCACTTCTAAAAGCCGAAGTAAAGAAAGCAGAAGTAGAAAAATTCCTTCAACAGCTACTCGACAAGAAAATGCACGGAAACTTTCACGGAAATGTAGAAAAACAGTCCTTGTCGAAGAAGCAAACTTTTGCTTTCCTCAGATCATCAGGGCTTAATTCAGGTACAGAGAATTTAATTTTCGCATGCCAGGACGGTATCATTTCCACCTTAGTATACCCCCAGCAGAAAAGAAAGTATTGATACGAATTGAATTGAAAAGAATAGGTTTAGAGTTTTCGAGAATAAAGTACTTAGAAAAATCTATGGTCCAAAAAGGGACGAAGAGACCGGCGAGTGGAGAAAACTGCATAATAATGAGCTGCACGCTCTCTACGGGTCAGCAAATATTAATAGAGTAATGAAAGCGCGTAAATTAAGATGGGCGGGGCATGTAGCAAGAATGGGCAATGAAAGAACAGTGGCGCAAGTTTTAAGAGGGAGACCGACTGGTAAGAGACCCCTAGGCAGACCGAGAAACAGATGGGAGAAAAATGTAAGGGATGATCTAAAAGAACTAGGACATGATTACTTAAACTGGATGGAGAATGCACAAGATAGAGATGTGTGGCGGTCTCGGGTAGATGAGGCAATGAACTTTCGAGTTCGAACTGCTAATCTATAATAATAATAATAATAATAATAATATAATATAATAAAGACACCTTGCAAATCCCGCTTTGCGATAGTGACGCATTGGGCCTATGTTTCAATGCGTGTAAATTCATGAAGACGGTATTTCAATTTTGAATCTTTCTATACGTACAAATACGGTGCAAAAGTCTAAAGTCAGCGAATTCACTTCAATGCGTCAGAACGCAAACGCTTCAACATTGGTTAATGCGTCTGAATTCGCGAGAGTAAAATACACACTTCAATTCGCCCCAATGCGTCACGGCGAATTTCAGCAAGTGTTGATTTATACAATTTAATCCGTAACAGGAAAACCAACGTGCGGGGCATATAGAGTTTATTGTAAATTTTTAGTAAATTGTCTCCTAGCTCAGTAGCGGGTACTCTGGACTGATACACTAGGGATCGCTGTTTCAAGTCTCGACGCATGCACTTTTTATTAATTTTTTTTTCTAATTGAACGAATCAGAAAATGGGATTCGCGAGCATTACAAAAATGTTAATTAGCCCCAATCCGTATCAATTATTTCTTTTTTGCTGGGTCGTGACCGCATTTTATGTCAAGAAGTTCCCAGCGTTAGGTGCAGAGCGTGTTATGCACACGCTGAGTACCTAGAACACATACTGTCTGGGTTTCCCGCTCACGCGGGAACGACTTATCTCTACAGACATAATGCAGCCTTATGAGTGCTTTATTAACATCTTTGTCGCTATTACGGTGTTGGCCACGACCCTGCCCTGCCGAACACTCCGAGGGAGATAGAGTCAATTGTCCAAAACGTGAAGTGCCAAATTTTCTGGAACTACGATTTTCGGACAGCAGTCTTCGTTGCACACTCGAGGCCTGACATCGTTCTCCAATACTTCGAGAAACGAACTATATTCGTAATCGAATTCTCGACTCCGGCCGACTACAACATCACTGATAAGGAGAAGGAAAAGGAGGAGAGGTATCAAGACCTTAAAAGAGAGTCGCAACGACTGCACCCAAAATATTCGGTTAAAGTATTTGTCCTTGTGATCGGTGCTCTCGGAGGTGCGAAACTATCATTGGTTCGTAACCTTAAAGCCATTCCCGCGTGCCAAAAATATGCCAAGGCACTTGCGAGGTGGATGCAGAAAGCTGTCATCCTTGGGTTGCTTCGTGTCCTCAAGACACACGAGGGTTTCTCCGGCCTGTCGTTGTGATTTCATCGTGCCCTGTGACCACCCATCTCACGGTCGTGAGACGTGGCCATAGGTGTGATTTACTGCGGTTCTGCTGGAACTAATAATAATTTAGCAGGCTTTGTAACGCTCATTTCTCAGGGGATGTTACAGTCTCATAACACAGTGATTGCGAATAATATAGTTGTACTTTGCAGGCAGTAGATATCATTTTTTTGAGAATTTCTTAACAGATTTGTAACCAGCACGGAAAGCTAGCCCTCATTAAAAAAACATCTTATACGTCATTTGGTGCAAGCGCCTGACTGGCAGCAACGGTTCTCCCCCTCCACCACCACAGACTGCGTCAATGCTTCTCTCATAAATAGTCACCATGATCAACAATAAAATAAGAATGCATTACCTTGTAAATTTTATAACAAATAGTACAGCTGTTATTTTATATTTGATGTAAATTCCAGTGTTTTATGTTTAAAATTGAAGTAGCAGTAATTGTAAAAAATAATTATACCCCCCCCCCCATTGAAGTACAATTTTTGTTTGAAAATGTGTAGAAAAATAGCACCTATCGAATAGATTTGATCCCGATTTCATAAAGTGAAATTGACGGAGTTATTTCATTCGTTTGTGAGGAAAAAACATACCATCTTTTTGAAGCCACTTTTATGCAATTCAGTGATAAAAACTCATTTTGCCGCCAAGTGTACTTGATAGCACAACTCAACTTTGAGTACGAACCACGAGCATAAAAAAAAACTTATACATACTATGCTTATGTTTCATAAATGAAATTGTTAGCCTTCATATTGTTCATACAATTAGTTTCCACATCTCTGTGAAACTTTTGCTATTATTTGTTGGGGATTCGAAAAATACGCCAAATTATCAAGCATAAAACCTATGTGTTGTTTGTAGAGACATCTAGTGTCCAAATTTTTAATTCATGGTCATGTGACCCTGTTGCCTGTTCGCACAGTCAG